>JAULBW010068210.1:0-35008 GCA_032358265.1 Vaucheria bursata
CTCTCCATGAATTGTACAAATCTTCTTGAACTGTACAGTTATACGAATCTTCTTGAAGCATGTACGCAGCAATAAAGAGAATTAACTCTTTAGGAAGTTAATTCCTAACAATAGTTTTATGCTCTCATGTCTTTTTACCTAAAAATCTGCTTTTGCTTTAACTCCTTTTTATCAGTTTACCTATTTTGGTTTCATTTTTTGACCCTGCAGGCTATAACACCATTAGCATTTACCACATTAATACTGTTTTTGTGGTACTTTTAACTCATTTTTTCCTAAAAGGTTGCAAGTCTTTCCTTTTTTATTTTTCCTAACATTGTTATTTGCCTTCTTTGGAGTTACTCTCCTGATCTGTAGACTTCTTAGCTGGTTTGCTTGAAGTGTATGTTCTGGCCTTTTTAAATAGATATTTAGCATTTCTTGCTTCTTAATTGTTTCATCAAAATATTTATGTGCAACTTTCATTGGTGACTTTTTTGCCTACTATATTTTTTTTGCTAGTCTCTGAAACAGACTTGCTCTATTGCATTGATACTTTTTTGTTTTTTTTGCATAAATTATTACTTTCCATAGTTTTAGTGAACACGGTTATAATCACAATCAAATACTTTACAAATTTATACTTTTGTCTCTAAGATATAAAAACTTTTTTGATGTTTATAGCCATTTTTTTCATTTCATTTTTATTTTCGTTTTCATTTATTTTATATATATATATATATATATTATTTTCACCTATTCTTCCTATTCAAATTGAAAAAAGGCAACAGGATAGCTGGCATGAAGATATGCAGTCTGTCAACATACTATATTTTATATATTCATTATGATTTCTTACATGCCTGTGTACTCATTTGTGATTACATTTGCATTTGCTAAAGATTCAAGAACATTCATCTCATCATTGCTAAATGGCTTCAACTTACAATTTTGTATTTTTAAGGTTGCCCACCAAACTGAGACAAAACAGCTACAAAATCAATACAAACTCACTCTATATTTGTCAAAGCAAATATCTGATATTTTTCAAAGGAATAGCTGCATCTTTTCCATCCTGGAAGTGTTGCTCACATTTCATATTTGCTTGCCTTACTTACTTTTAATACATACATCTTTTATTACTGTTTATTTGTTTGCCTACTATTAGCTTTGCTTGTGCTATTATTTGTTGGCTTTTATAGTTCATCTTCACACACTTTCTGTAATTACTATGCCTTTCATAGTTAAATATCTTGTTACATTTGACACCTGACACTCAATTTGCAACATTAAATAGTTATTTTTAAAAGCGCTTGATTAGTGAACAGTTGAATATCAAATTCTTGCATTTACTAAGTAACTAACCTACTAATGTCCAAAGTAAAATGTAGAAAACTTAAATTGTGTTTTTTAGTATATAATTCAAATATTTGAATTTACAGCTTTGCATGTAGCAGTGTCTGCAAAACCTTCTCTTGGTAATAAAACTTTTTAGATACATATATATTTATTATCCTATGGTCTATCAAATTTTTTTCAAAGCCATTTGATACTCTGACATCTTCATCTACACTACCAAATGCATGACAGTGTAGAATGAATCTTTTTTATGCATAACATGAGCAAAGCATGAATTTTAATTAATGTACTTGTTCATTTCAGGAGTGTCAAGATATTTGCCGGTCCTGCTATCTCTCTAAGTCATTATGGTATAACCGCTCAGCTATGTTCACCAATATTTGTCTTTATTCACCTATATTTCATCTACACCTTTTCTATAGTTTTCGTCTCTTTTACCTATTTTTGCCTTTTATCCCATTTGCGCTTTAAATGCCAAACCCTTTATGTTCACACCTTTGCCACAATCTTTTATGAAATCCTTTGTGCACCTACTCTACAAACTGCCACGTGTCATCTTACTTATGGTTACTTGGAAACTTCTTGGATTATTTTCTGCAACCAGTTCAACCTAGGAAAGAATGGTTATATTTTCATCATGCTCCCCAAAACTCTTCTTTACTGACTTTAAACTCTGCTTCAACTGACTGAATACTATTCTAGAACAGTCATCAGAGCTTTAATCCCATTAGACTTGGCCTTTTTATCAATTACTTTTCTTTAGTTCTGCCAAAGACAATTTCTTGGAATTACACAAGTAATTCTAGAATTGTCACAAGAATACATATAGAAATTATTGCATTTGTTTATGGACTAGAAGATGCAGCAAGATGCAGCAAGATTTACTGGAGAGCCAATTTCAAGGACACTTCAAGAGGGTATACTGCAGGAGCTAGTGGGGACATGTTTATTTGTTCAGTATTATTTTTCTGTTCACTCTTCATAAGTTTAATAAAACTTTTATATTTTATTAATTTTTTTTGCATTTGCTGTTTTCTCTGTGCCTACATTGGCATTCACTACACCTTAGGTACCAATTAATATATTATATTATAATATTGTCTCCTCCTTTCTCTGAATAATATGAAGCATAAGGTAATGCATATAGGGTGCAACTATGATTCTTTTGCAATTGCACATTATATTGTACTATCACTAAAAGCTGTAGTAACATTTTTTTGTTTCAACTGTGGAATATAATATAACATGCACTTCAGAGATCTGAAGTGAATGTAGAGTGCAACATATAATTTGGTTTGTAGATACTGAACTAGAAGTATAGCTGGTGGTATCATTTTTTTTCCTGGAAGAATGAAATATTCATAGGCAAGTGTTATGAATGTACCAGACAAGATAGTAACAAAAAGGGCACAAAAACTATAAATGGGTAGTAACATTATAGAAACATAATTTGTGTTGCTGAGAGTGAATAAGAAACACACTTAGCAACACAACAGGCAAAATCTTGACACCAATCCATCCGGAGAGTCACAAAAATCATGCAGCTAAATAATAAAACAGCTCTTAAAAGAGCAATTGTTAGAAACATGAAATGCAACAGAACACAAGAAACTGTGACAGAAATGTGTATATTTATCATGTACTAATTGTGTTGGTAAAAGTGAACTAACTTCATCGACACTACAAAATATATAATTCTACTGGCATCTGCGCAGCCAATTTAATTGGAATGTCATAAATGTAAACTGACTGCAGCTATAAAAACAGAATTAATCCCCAAGGGAGTGAACTCCTAACAGTAATTCCCTTAAAAACTAATTGTTGAAAACAAATTAGTTCCTAACAGCAAGTTTTTAAAGTATATTAATGATGGATTGACTTTCTATAAATACAGTGACAACGATCTCTTGCTCAAGAAGTGAAAGTGAAGTTAAGTTCTGCTGGACAAGATTTTGGACTACACTCCTGCAGAAAAAATGCTACCTGGGAGGAAGTTTATCAGATGTTCATATTTTACTTTCATTTCAAAGCATGCATATTATTTCTCCAGCACTGGACATTTACCCTAACAATCAAAAGTTTGAGTCTTAAAGAGACATGCTACAGTACACAATATTATTATGCAATTCTACCAAATTTGCGACAGTGAAAATTTGAAAACCAGAAAAAATAGTATTTATCATGTTTACCTTTTTTTTAAATCGTGGGGGAGGGGAGTATGGCATGCTGTAGTTATCGGACTATAACTAACCTTTTCTGGCCGATTTTCGACGCAAACAGCGTTTCTTAACGTTTCGTTTTTCATGTTTTTATTGAACATCAGTATCGCATAAACTAATTTTGGCGAAGCATACAATCGAATCTAGCACTGTGTGTAAAACACTTACATAAAATTTTGATTTGACATATTTTCTTGATTTGTTTTCGTCATGGATCATCTCTGTGATTGGAGCTTTGCTGGTCCAGGGCATCCTGTGTGGTTGAGTGATTCTGACGGTATGTAATTGATTGAGTATATCAGGTTCTGATTATTATCGTGGCATTCTTTTCACTGATTCAGTCTAAATTATCGTTTAAATTTATTTGAATGCTGTTCATGTACATTTACTTTTCTGTGTTTATCTTTTCATCTAATGATAATGATAGAGGCATTTGTGGAGGCGTCAATTGTAACTGTGGATGGTCCGCTAGTTACTATTGTCACCAAAGCGGGTAAAAAAATTACAGTTGACACAGATGAAGTCAAGAGAACTCCATCTAGGTAAGGCAGTAATTTTAGTACCAAATTGTTTTTCCATGTTAAATATTTCGCTGGTTTACTTTTATTAGCCGTTATACGCGGCATTACGACATATATTCGTATCTAAACTTTATCATATAAGCCATCAGACTTTTCTTACATACCCAAGTTTCTATGCTGTAGTATAGTTGTGTTTTATCCCTAATTGTAACTTTTGGACTTGGTAATGTTTCGAAGCAATATATTCGGCTCAATTTTAAATAGTTACGACGCAAACAAATTTTCAAATAGCATTTAACAATGTGTTTTCTCCATTTCTCAATTAATACTAATAGACCACGGAAACATGATGACTTGCCACTGCGTTTATTACCACGTGCACCTCACACAGCCGAAGGTGTTGAAAACATGGATGAATTGAATCCACTCAATGAGGCAACAATTGTTGCAAACATCGAAACTCGATTCAGAATGGATCTTATATATACTCGTACTGGCCCCATATTGATTGCAATGAATCCGTTTAAACGTTTACCCATATACCAAGACGAAATTATTGCGATGTACTGTGGTCGTCGACACGGTTCGCTTCCTCCTCACTGCTATCAAGAAGTACGTACTTGGTTCGATTTACAAATTCTAAAATATGTTAATAAATTATTGATTTAAATTCACGAATAAAAACATAAGAAATGCTTCATATGAAAATATGCATGCAAAGTTCCTAGATGAACTTAACGTTTTTGTATAATAGGATTTTTCTCTTTAATTTATAAAAATCTTTAGTAGATAGCAGGATAAAAGTATAATAAATTTTTTCATAACAGCTGTCATTATGAATGTTTCAGGCTGAGGATGCATATCAGCTTCTTGGACGCGATGGGATTGATCAAAGCGTAATTATATGTGGCGAGAGTGGAGCGGTAAATAATTTGTAGAAACTATTGGAAAAATTGTGTCGCATTTAGCAATATAGGCATATTTTGTTATAGAAATTAAATTAAATTTCAAGTAAATTTTAAAATACTTTGCAAAATTTTACGTACAGTATGCTCGTTTACTTTTTTAAATTCTTCAAAATTAACAGATGCAGTTTCTAATTATTTCAATTTCTAACATCTACTTGTATAGCACGTAATGGTTGCACATATGTATCCATATTTTTTTCGTATGTTACATTTTTCATATCGTATGACAGGGCAAGACTGAAACCACAAAGAAAATGCTTCGTTATATTAGCACTGTTGCCAGGCCCAAACTTACTGACAGCACTAAAAGCTCAGGCATCTCACGCTCTGAATCTATGGCAAATATAGGGGGACTTACATTAGGGGAACGTATGGTAGATAGTAATGCACTCACTGAGGCATTCGGCAATGCAAAAACGGTAAAATTCATTTACTAGATAACTCTGATATGTATCATGTACAAACAGTAAACTTCGAATATAATTAATCTGTCAAGACCACTAAAGATAAATTGCGATATTTGAAAATCTGAAACCGACCTTCGCACGATATGACTTTTCGGATATTCGTTCTTAGGGAAAATTTGCTGAAAATGAATATATTAATATCTAAATTGTGATGTTATACGTATATCATGTACTTAAAATTAAGTATTAAATTTCATAATAGTATATATATATATGTATGGGTGTGTGCCAAGACTACGTTGAAAATTTTTCTGTGGCTTGAATATCAGACAGTAGGCATAATTAAATTCAAGATTTAGTAATAATCATTATTCATTTAGTGCATATTTTTGCATGACATGCAAAAATCTTAATCAAAATGTAAAAGCAAATACTGAATATTATTTATTTAGTTTCATACTAGGTTATTTCATGCTTAAATGAGTAAAAAAATATTGTCTTAAGAATTTTTTTCTTTCGAGTTTAGGTTCGTAACAATAATTCATCGCGTTTCGGAAAGTTTACACTTTTTAGCTTTTCAAAGAGAAATACTATAAGTGGTGGTCGAATACGTACGTTTCTCCTCGAAAAAAGTCGCGTATCAGCTCAGCCTCTTGATGAGCGCAATTATCACGTCTTCTATCAGGTATAAAAAGTGAATAGAGCAAAAATCCACTTCTTACCTAAACTCTATTGTTTTGTATGTTTTGTAGCTTCTTGCTGGAGCGCCTCCTGAATGGCATAGTGATTTTCACCTAGGTCCTGCAAAGACGTTTCATTATCTGAACATGAGTGGATGCATGGAAGTGTCGGATATTAACGATTCAGAGGGTTTTGATGATACGTGCGATGCTATGGATAAAATTCAAATTGGAGTTAATGGACAGGTACGTGTTCATACGTAGACATATTCGACTTATAGGGTTTGTCTGTTTTTCTCCTGATCGTAATGCTTATCTATGCAATAAATATATTGCAAGAATAATTTTGATGCATACTATGCTACTGCGACATCAACTTCATCATTTGAATCATGACTTTTTGCATAAAAGATATAGCTCAGTATTGTTAATAAATATTTTTTATTCCATGCAACTTTTTAATTTTTTAGAAAGGAATTTTTCAAGTTGTTGCTGGCGTTTTGCACGTTGGGCAAATAGAATTTAAATCTCTTACTGATGGCGAGAGTTGTGAAGTTTCAGATTGCAATCAAGAAAATTCGCCGGTAGCGATAGCTAGTAAATTGCTCGGACTCAGTGCAGCAGAGTTTACTCAAGCACTAGTGACGCGTGTTAGGATTATGCCTCCAAATCAAGAGGTGATAAATTTGCTGTCCAAATTTTAATAAAATAGCCAGTAAATTTTTTAAAAAAACTCCATGTTTATATAGAACAAACTTTGGAAATAACGAATTTTTTAACACTACCAAATTAACATGTTGTATTTAAAAATTTGATGCTGAACTCTGCATGATATGCCTTTTTCGATATTCTTTGTAAGCAATTTGTTATATTCAATTTATTATGTTAAATTAGATTTTGATTGGCCAAAATATCTCTAATTTCATATGCTTTTGTACTTGCCAAAGTTATATTTTTTAATTTTAGAATATTCTTTCGTTATGATGGCATTTACTTTTCTATTTGCAAAAATCCAATTTCTGTAAAATATTCAATACATTTCTGTTTCTCTTTTATGTTTCAGCCTGTAGCTTCACCGCAAACGGCTGACCAAGCTAGAGATTCTCGGGATGCCCTTTCCAAAGCTTTATACAGTAGACTGTTTGACCATCTGGTGCTCCAAACAAATAATGCTTTTGATGTAGATGGAAATCCCAACTCTTCGTTCATCGGTATACTCGATATATTTGGTTTCGAAGATTTGGTTACGAATACATTTGAACAGGTACAGTAATCCTGATTTCTCAATGGAGAGTAGAATGCAAAATTTTGAATGTTAAATGGAATTTTTACATATTTCCTTAGGTCTTTATTAATTATACAAATGAGAAACTGCAGTCAATTTTCAACGATGCAACATTCCGCAAGGAGGTAAGAACTTTGTCCAAAACTAGCATTTATAAGTATATATTAATGATATGTTCTTCAAAATTATATATATGCCTGCAAAAATGAATACAACCATGTATGCATACATGCTCAGATTAATTGCTAATAGAGCGCACAGTGCAGTATTACAGATTGAAATACAGAATGTTACTTCAATGTAGAATTGTTCTAGAAACTTATTCTTGAAGTGCATATTCAAACAGTAGTTAGTATACTGATCTACTATGTACGATACTGGTCTTCAACATATTTTTTACATGTATATTGCTGTAGAAAGTATTTATAGAAGCTCAAATGTGCTAGATTTGCAATAGTAGCTTACTTATGAGGTATTGTGTCACCCAATATACTGAAATATCTTCTGAGTCAACAGTATTTATATTCCGAATGCACAGGTTGAAGAATATACAAAAGAAAAGATTCCTTTCGATCGACACGACTTCCCTAATAATCAGCCTTGTTTGGATCTTATTGAAAAGAAACCAATGGGGTTGCTGCATTTGCTTGATTCGGAATGTTTGCGTGGGGCTGTTGCTTCTGATCAGGCAAGTGCTTTTCATACCATTTTCACATTATTGAACCTTTCCAATAATAATAGACCCATCATGTATTAAAAGGCCACTCGGATAACTATTCGCTTACCCAAAATCAATAACTTTTGATTTATTGTACTCGTCAGTTTATAAATCTTTTGTATCAAGAAGGTTCATCTTTGAAATAATGCATGTACAAATGTTTTTTTATTTTTCTTAGAGTCTCGTTAATAAGCTGCATCGTGCTCATAAAAATCATGCAAACTACTTAGTGTGTGGGCCTGCTAGCGGCTTAAGACATCCTGACGGAACTCTTACAAATATCTCAGAATTCATCATTAAGCATTATGCAGGGTGAGTTTGCTTATTTTGTATATTTTAACATTTGAAACATTCAGTAAACTTTGGACATTATGAATTTGCTTTTAACAATTTTTCATCATCACGAATAGGCAAAATAGCCATGTCCTACCAGGTTCAGGCTCAGACATTTGGATGTAAAAAATTAGTTTAGTGGTTTCGACAGAAAAATTCACTATATTCAAAGTTTACTCTTTATATATTATTTATGGTTCTATTTTGAATTAATTGTTTACGTATTTTTTAAAAGATAAGTTTATATGCATTATGCGTTGAAAATTCAAAATTGATGGCTATGTTGCCTAAAGCTGGCTATAAATGTCTTAAGAGGCTTAAATATATATTATAATACAATGTCTGCTCAGATTCGAGTCCAACATTCATGTATCAATATTATTGTATGTTTAAATAATGAATTTCAATATATACTTTGAAAGTGAGTCAGGTAGAATTTAATACCTTCGCTGAAGTTTACTTAAAGTTTTTGATTTTCATTTGAAATAACCACCTACTTCACACAAGATATTGGAAAATTGCATATGATTATGTTGTCAATGTTACTATTTAAGGATTGCCGATGCAATTCATATGCATTTTCATGCATGGGAATAAGCCTTTTCAAAGTTTAATTAAAACTTTTACTTTTGAAACTGAAGATTTGAAAAATACTGACCCATAATTTGGTCTGGCATTTATTTTATTGATTTTTCTGGAAGTTAAACAGATGCACTATTACTCTAAAAAACCCAGACAATTTCAGTGCCTATTAGAATTTATTGGTTGATATTTCACTTTTTTCTGCCATTTTGTGGTTTTCTTTTTGTGCAGACCAGTAATATATGAAACCTCAGGATTTGTGGACAAGAACAAGGATTGCGTCTATGATCACCTGTACGACGTGGTATCAAAAAGCTCAATTGCCCTGGTGTGCACTCTGTTTCCTACTAGAGTCATGAATCTTCCTAGTTCGCCAAGTAATATTTTTGAATTATTCTGTTCAGGAAAAAATGCATAGAAATATTTGTAATTATAATTTTCTTATACGTGCGCAAATAGGAAGTATTGTTATTTACAGTCAGCAGCTGTTATTTACAAAGATGTTCAATATTATTTGTTGCTATTATGTTATTTAATATTCAAAGGCTCTTGTTAACGAGTTGCAACAGTTATTAAATGTTAACAACCAGATAACTGTGTTATTCACGTTGAGAAATTAATTATGCATTTTAAACTGCTTATTTATGCTTATTATAATCTGTATATCAAACCACACTTTTTTCCGTATTTGAATGGATTTCTGTTATATTTTTATAGGAAATAATTTGATAGGGAAAGAAGGAGGGCCAAGCAAGGCAGTAGGACAAACTGTAGCCACACGATTTACTACGTCTCTTAATGAGCTTACTGAAGTTTTGAGTAGAACTCAGTCGCGTTTCGTGCGATGTGTCAAAACAAACAACTTTCTGAAGCCGCAAATATTTGACAAGCCGAGTGTTCTAAGGCAGCTTAAGGTTAGATTTTTAACTGAAAATCAATATTTCTAAACGTTACATACTATCTATACTAAAATATAGAAATAATATGATTTTATTTCTAAATTGGAACTCTGCTATTCTTGACGAAACGGAAAATTCATCAATTTGTTGGCTTATTCAAAAAAGCCTTATTGAAGTAAATTAAATTCAAGTAATTTCATTGAATAATATTTTAGGTATATTTCCATGTTTCGTGAACTTTCTGCTATTTTGAGAAATGCCCCTGAATTCGATATATTACTATGGTATTTTCATGTATTTTTCTTATGCAAATTTCCAAGTATGCGTAGATACTTGGAATTTTGAATTTTGGCATTCATGATTTATGTAATAAATTTTTTCGAAGGCAAATTTTTCCAATGTATTACATTTGAACCAATGTTTTGTTTGTTTTTTAGTCATCTGGTGTAATGGCAGCTCTAGAGATTCGAAGAGCTGGATATCCTACCAGAGTACCCTACTCCAGTTTTGTTAAAACATTTAGGGTGTTTGATTGTGATAGAGGAAAAAAAGAGCCTGAGCCGATGGCAAGTTTTTTTTTTTAATTTAACACTATTCTGCTATTTTCCTTTCTTTTTGTACTGTCAATTCAGTTTCATAATTGTATGTGATTTACATGCTGATATATGTGGTTGGTTACTTTTGCTGTTCTAAATATTTTCCATTAACTTTGTGAATGATTTTGTTCGGGTACATCATTCATGTACATGCATACATGCTGTTAGATATATGCTTACATCCATACTGTTAAACGCAAGTATTCATATTCAAATTTTTACGATTTAGGTGTAAAAATTTTATATTCTGGATTTTTTTGGCTCGCATTATAGTGATGGCAATGTCTCTATGAAAATTATATTAATTGATCTTTGTGTAATGTTTATAATATACCTATATTTGGTCCTTTTCAGAGCTCTAGTGGAAGGTCACCCTCTCCTAGGCCAGATTCTCAATCAGGACGATCGTTAAGTAAAGATAAAGCGATAGCAGCGCGAATGATGACTAGTCCTATTTTAATCGATATTATTCGTCCAGAAAACTATCGCTTTGGGCTTTCCAAAATTTTCTTCCAGGTATTTTTGAGATAAATTCTTTTCTGGATTTCATACATTCCTTTTTGGCCAATAGATTGGATTGATGACAACTGTCAAATAATTAAAAACTGTACACACTCGACTTAAAACATTGTTAGCATGTTTTATTGGTTCGGTAAAAAAAGGGTTTATTTGTATTTAGAGACAAATATATTTAATTTTTTACAGCAAATCACCGAATTCAAGTACAAAGGAATCATGCCATTCTTCATAAATATGGAAATATCACTAAGCCATCGTCCATTTAGAAAAGCGCTTTTTTGAATGAAAACTAATTTATTGGATAATATTTCAGGGATGTTTCCGTGTTCCGTGAACATTAGATACCAGTATGAAACTTTATATCAATGGTAGATAGTAATGTACTCAACATGCAAATTGAAATATTTTGCTCTTCTCAGGCGGATGTGCTAGTGACTTTACAAACTACGAAAGATAGAATTTTGTTGCCTTATGCAGTGAAGATTCAACGCTGGTGGCTTAGAAAGCAAGAGCATATTTTGGAACATTTGTTAACAAGAACAATGCAGACCATCACTACTTCATTTGACAAAGCCACCATACATGGTGTACAGGTATACTACAAGCTTTGCAATTTTACTATTTACAATGAGATTTGGACACATATTTACTTTCAATATACCTCAATTATTGTGGATTTTGTCGATATTTGTTTTTTAGGCGCAAATTTGTTGAGTATTTTTACTTTTTTCAAAATTACATAACATATACCTGTTGATTTATTGTATTAAGGCTATTTTTATTTTTTTGAGATCAAATCAATTACACATATGAAGAAATATTTTTTATGCTTGCGTTTGTCATATAATGCTCGTTTTAATTATTAAGTTTACATTGTTATGCAGAACAATAAAGTTGTGTACGATGCGCTCAATGAAGCTATTGGACATGTGCGTTATGCTAAATGCTTAGACACAACTGAGGCAGAACTATATAGACCTGCTTTAGAAAGGGTACGGATTGCATGAATTTAATACGTTTTCTTACTAATTATATCTGTTATTATTCGGACATAATCGCTTATAGTCTATGTAAAAGATGGAATTAAAATTGATAAGTTGTCGGTTGTTGTGCAGCAGTAGTAATTCTAATTATTGGAATTAGAATTTATATTAAGTAAAGTATATCAGAATTCATATGGTAAAAGAAACATTTCTTAAGGACACCTGCCTACTTATGCGTACGCACGCATTTTTGTATGTGTGCAGGCTATGGCATCATCTACTATAGCACGTGAAGAGGTCGATAAAGCTGCAGCGCGCAAACAACATGAATCTCAACAACGAGCGAAACATCTAGGAAATTTAGATAGCGGTCGTGCTAGAATCGGCCGAATCAAAGAAGGCTGTTCAGCGTTGACTATTAATAAGGTATAGTAGAATTAAATTTCATTATGCAGCACTGACTTATGCATTGTTTTTTCTCTCATTTAGTTCCATCGTACATCTTACATAATGGAAAACAAAAAGCCTATTTTTTTAGTATGCCTCTTATTAATATACTAGGATTAAATGGTTTTAATGAAACTCAGTGGTAATTTTATTTTGCTGTAAACACATGCCCAAAGCACCGTAATTTTAGCCTACTGTGCTTAGGAATGTCCTATATTAATTAAACTACAACGATTTTTTTTATTGCCTCTTTGGAACTTAACAAGTCACTTAGCTATATTAACGGCATACATATTAAATAATGTTATCTTGTTATGATAACGCCGTTATGATATGACGGAATGTTAGGCAAAACTTGAAGAGAGCATTCAGAAAGCAGAATCGGCAATAGAAGCTTGCCGAGAGGAGCTCTTAAGAGCAGCAACACTCAAAGAAGTGAATACGGTAATAAATTTAAATTATATTTAGATTATATCTCTTGAAATTACAAATTTCTTGTACTATGTATGAAATGAGTTATTTCAAAACTGACATTGCACGCATGCACTTCAAGTTAGCATTGAATTTTCGTATGTTTTTAAGCTTCCTCCATTGGATGTGAATGGGCTGGTGATGTCGTTTGGGGGGTCATTACTTCAAGGATCGACCCATCATTCATTGGCTCTTGGGCCAGTTTTGGATCAGACTGAGTTAAACGCTGAAGAATTCTCCAAGGTATTTTTTTCTAATCAAATTATCATGACATGTATGCATGTTCTTCTATCAAGTAGCATGCCTTCTTTCAAAATTTTACAATGTATACATATATATATATGAAATTTAGGATTTCTTTAATAGTTTCCTTTGCTCAATAATATTTATGCAAGACATTTATCATTTTTACAGTTTCACAATATATATATATATATGTGAGCCTAAAGCAGCAAATGAGCTCTTTTTGCATTATCAAATGTTTTATGATGTAGATCATCGATTTCGAAGTCTAGTCATATACTAAAATTTCATGTAAACATTATCTAAATGAATACTTGTTTACTAAATATAATTTAATCATAGAGATTTATAATTGTATTAGTTAGTAAGACTCTTTTTTAGTCATTGCTATTGCCTTCCTTGTGCAGTGCAGTAGTATTTTTGAAGCTCATGTAGGTTTGTTTTATTCTGGTATTCAATTTTTTTCAACAGAACCCTGAATTTGAACGCCGTATGCAAATTTGCGAGGAAGCTCTAATGCTTGTCGAAGAAGCTGAGAAATTATATACTGAATTTGTTGAAGCGCAAGAAAGCTTAGAAATAGCCAGAACCAATGGAAAAGAGGTGTGCACTTTTCCTGTAATTTTTTTATCCACTCGAATTCTGCACAATTGGTTGTATTTGAGTAAACACAAATTTAAAAGGATTTCTATAGAAAAGAAATGTTTGATGCTATTTTTTGATTTGTCAAGATAATTTGTATCATTTTTCCAGTATATTTTATAGTATTGGGGATTTTTTTACTCCAAAGTTCATTAACACTTGACCGGTATAGCTATTTTTTGCTCAGTCTATTCCTTCCGACGTACACCATGAGACTTAGTGAAATTAAATTTCATGGAATCTGTAATTTAAATAAAAATTGTACACTTAAATGTGCTGTAGCGTCTAGAGAAGGCATTGAAGATGGCTGAATCAGCCAATGAACTTGCAGTATCTGTTGGTATTGGCGATGTTTCAGCTGTATTGGCTGCCAGCAAAAATATTGATGCCATGCACACTGAGGCGCTTATTGCTCTAGAAGAAAACTCTGATGTTGGCTTCGATCAAGCTGTTGAGGCAGTTAATGAATGTGCCAAAAGATTTGTTCAGGTATGAAGAATTTCTTGAACTAAAAGAATTGATACTTGAGCTCACTTTTTATAAATGTACTGATTTCTTTCGTAAAAAATGTTCATATAATACTATATTAAAAAGAAAAGTTAAATTAAAAATTGATCTTTTTACTTGCTAGTGCATATTGCTAAGATTAAGTTCTAGTTTTTGTTAAAAAGTAATATTTTTAATCAAATAAAAAATTCCACGGATTTCTATATTTTAACTAATTATCATTTGGCATCATCAAAAATATGCAGTACAATAAATTTCAAACATAATGAATTTACTGGGGCTATCAAATTCATTTTTTGTAGTTGAGAATTTGAATCTCAACTTGGATACAATATAACATTTTTCTATTGGTCTCATGAGAAACTTTGCTACAGCGAATTCATTGAAGTTTGATGTATCAAAAATTGGAAGCAGGTCATCGTGCTTATTTGCATACAATTTTATAATATTGCAAAATTTTCGGTCATTTCGGTATGTATTTTATGTATATACTTTTTAAAGAATTAAAATTTCTCAGAAATTTAGTTACATAAAATTTTGATAATAAGAAATATTTTTGACAGATTGTGGCACGAGAGAAAGAACAAAAAGAAGAAGATGATAGGCGTGAAGAAGGAAGAATCATCTTGCGAAAAGCTAATGCTTTACAAACGAACTTGTTCGATCAGGCCATCACAATGAATGTTCAGGTGATAAATTTTATCAAAAAAATACATTTATATGCTAGAGCTAGTGCACTTCTTTTGCTATTTGAATTATATTCATTTACCACTGTTGTTTATTTCATACTCGAAACAATGTCTTCAGTGGTTGAGTGCCGTTGGAAATCGTATTATTTGTCAATTCGTAATACTTTTTTTATGTAACATTTAAAGTGATTTCATGCTTCCACATCATTTGCACCCAATAAATTGTAAGCGTCGCATTTCAATAGTTTTTTGTCGAAACTTATGGCTACCTCCTTCTTATAAAGATTATTTGAATTTTCAAGAAACTGATGCTTCAGAATATATACATTTTTCACTGGATGAAATAAGAATAAAATTTATATTTTAGAATCGAAGTGGAATGATGGATGCTCTTGCTATATACGAGTCAAAGTTGGAATCTGCTCGATCTGCTGAGGTAAGCCTGGCTCTATATACAATTTACCACTGGTGGATAACAAACTGACAATACCTATAAACTAGTACTTTTAAAATTTTTGAAAATGATTTTATTCTTTTTTCCTGCTGAGTTGCGTTAAAATTGATTACCAATATATCTTGTAAAATTCTACTGATTTAGGCTGAATATATATTTTATATCTTCTTTTGCATTTCTTATTCTTGATTCGAAAGATATTCAACTATTAGATTGACAATATAACAAATTTTGACTTAGGCTGGAAGTGCAAGTTCTTTTATTTGCGCTGCAAATTTGGTACTGGTTGCAGCAGAAGCTATTGATGGTGCGCTTACAAAGGAGAGGCAGTATAAAGAATCGTGCAATCGTACAAGACAGCTTGAGCTTGCTCGACTAGAGCCGCCCATAATTTTATTAGCTAATCTAGAAGCAAGGTACTTGACAGCTCAGATATCTAGAATAAAATTTTCCAACCTTTCTGGTTGGATATGTTAATATAAGTTCTGAGATTTGGTGAGACAAATTGCAATGCTTTCCAACTGACTGCAATAATGACCAATACAAAAAATTTTCACTGTTGAAAATAAGCAACAGTCTATCTCATTTTTTGTAATTATTCTACAAATTTTTACATATTTCTTAATTAAAAGTAACTAAATGTTTGAATTTTTTGTTTAAAATGGTAATATATATGAATTACTTTATTTGCTAACATACAGCTGCGTAGAATTGGGAATTATCCGCGAACCTAGCGTTGTAAAAGCTATATCAAAAGCAAGATCTGCTCTGGAATTGGCTCGCCATGACATTGAAAACACTGAAGATTTCGATGCTGCTGAATTGACAAAAGCTGTAACTGCGGCAATCGCATATACACCTAGAGCAGAACGCGTGTGCGCCGATGCTAAACAAAAGAAAGAGGCTGCTGACAGGTATTGAAAAATTGTATATTACTTTTCGAATTTCTTACTTATAAAGAATTATGCACGTGAAAAATTAAATTTTTAAAATGTGCTAGTTTTTCAAAGGACTGATTTCATTGAAAATTGGTCTAAAATTTGTTTAATAGAAAGTAAACATTTTTTTATGCATTCTTTTTTTTATGCAGAGAAATCGCTATTGGGGGATTAGAGCTTAACAAACTAGATGCACGCTTGTCGAAGGTGGTAACTCAAAATTATTACTTTTTACCTTGGAATCTAATTTCATATTTATCTGTTATTTTAATTTTTTGCTAAAACTTATTGCTCATTATTAGAGGAACTTCATATGCAGATATATGTAACTACATATTTATTTGATTTCTTGTAAGAGTATGGATGATTTTTTGAATAACAATAACTTGATTACTCTTATCAGCTTCGAGTCAATCTAGCAGAGCACCCAGATGCTGGATTGTCATTACTGTCAACATGCGATGAAGTTCTTAACGCTGCAGTTACTGAGATAGCAAAGGCTCGACGGTATTTACGACAGTGCATTAGCTTGAAAGAAATGCACTCACTTATAAAAGCGGCATTACAAAAGGTCAGATTTTTTTTTACTTTTTAGGGATTTTGATATTTTTGGTGTGCATATTGATAGAACGCTAGTTGAGTTCTATCAACTTTTTTATAAATCTCTGGCTTGTGTTCAGCTGGTTTTGTTGGCAAGACCTGGCAAGTTTGGGATCAAGCAAAGTGCTCCGAGTCCTTTTTTCTACCAACACTCAAATATAACTGTATATTTAACTAAGAGTTTTATTTAATCAATGCAGAATTATGCAATTTGTGTCAGTTTCATTTTATTTGATGTGATAGAGGACAGATTGATGTTAACTTTAGATTGTAAGTTAACGTTGGCTTTTTACTGTGGCTTTTGTTAAACGTTAAAACTTGTGAGCATTGTTGACTGAATCGCTTTCATGTTTTTCATAAAAATCATCCACTAGAAAATTACTAATATAATTTTTCGAATTGATGTACTTCAGCTATGCTGGAATAGGGTCTGTTTCTATTATGCATATTGCATTTTGTTTGTGAAGGTTGAAGAAGCTGAAAAAAGCGGTAAGCTAGGACAGCTTAGAGCTGCAGCGCTACTTCGACGAAGAGCAAATAACTTGACAAAGCTAAAAGCTGCAGGAGAAACTTTGGGCTACGCTAGATCATCTCTTACTGGGATTCATTTAGAAAAAGAGTCCCAAGATCAGGTATGCATATACATATGTAACTGCTTATCGAAACTGAACTTCAATATATCAAATATATATATCCATACAATTCAATTTTTCGAAGTATTTTATTTTGATGCACAGTAAACTTTAAATAAGAAAAATTTGCATTTAGCAAATTTTCCCTTTCAAAATGAAAAAGCAATATTTTGTCCACGTTTATCTTCATATGCTCGGATACAATGAATTAACTTGGTCTTCCCAGCATTGCTGTTATAGCTAACTATACTATCTTAATATTTGATTTCTAATACTTCGAATTTTGGTTTGCTGTTTATTATATATTATGCATTGATTTTTTGTATGTGTTTAAAGGTGCAATGTGCAATAGAAGCTGCAGAAACGTCTCTTCGAGTTGCCCAAGAAGAAGTATTTCAACCTGTCTCGCCTTCCATGCTACAATCAGATTCAGGCGATTCTGATGAAGAATCCGCTGTAATCGAAGCAACCAAAAAGTAAGTTATCCTTGTTTAAAGCATATATATATATGCTGCAGTTGCTGGTGATATCATTATAAAATCTGTTCAAAGAATTTTATTTCATACAGTGCAACAATAAAGAAAGAGAGTGATATTATACTTTTTAGTACGCAATTATACTTCTACATAGAATTGTTCTAGAAACTTGTTCTGGAACTGCATATTCAAATAGTGACTAGTATACTAGCTAGTATACTATACTAGCATGGATCAATAGATTGTCTCAAAAAGGCATTTTAAAATATTTGCATTTTTGACGTTAACAACTTTGGTTACATGCCATAAAATTCGGCGGAAATGCTTGGAATTGGGATATGGCTAGATAGGTGTAAAATATTTAATAAACTGATTCACATGATCAAAAATTGGTGTCTTTTTAATCTTAATTAGCTGTAGGGGCTTGGTGATACATGCATGTATCAAAATATTATATTTTCCTTTATTCCTAGAAATTCTCAAGAAAACAATGTAAATGTCCGAAAATTGGCTTGATTTTTTAATCTAGAATAACTATCATTAGACATTGGTATCGATTTTGCTCTTTTCAATGATGTATTGTATCTTGAATAGAGTGGAGGTTGCTGAAGCAGTGACATCACAGGCAGTAGCAAATGCTGAACGGTTATCACGAGAATGGAATTTGAACAGTGCAATGCTATCTGCAGCGATAGAGAAACAAGGTGATCTTAAGGCTCTTGCACTTCGAACTGGAGTAAGCTCAGATGTTAAGGTCATGAGTGCATCTGAAGTTGCTGAAATCATGGTTGCTGAAGCTAGAACTGCAGTCCATACCGGTATGTATGCTTTATATTGGCTTGTATAGAAGTATCTATGCATGTATGCATTTATTTTTGTTATAGATAATTAGAAAATTTTTGAATCTATGTATAGGATCGAATTTGTCGGGTGATCCATATGCCTCTAGAAATCTCATCGAGTCAATTTCTGCTAGACTAACAGCACTCGACGCTACCATTGCCATAGCTCAGGTCATTTACTCTTTACCATGTGTCTCTGTATGCATTATTTTTGAAAACTTTTGTACTATATTCAACTTGAAATTACTCTTGCATATTGTTGTTCTTATTAATGGGGATACTTTATAGAGAGATAAAGAAGAGCTAGGACGCCAGCATGAAGCTGCAAAAGCATTACTTGATAGGACAAACTCAAATTTAGCAAAGATAACTACAAAGGCTAACAGTTCCGGATCCTTGGCATCAGCTCTATGTAGATGCACTTTAGAGGATGCCAATGAGGTAAGAAACATAAAAAAATGATGATATTCCATTTAAAATTGCTGGTTTCTTTTAGTTACACATAAATCCTGCTCGTTCGATATCACTTATTTTGTAAAAATGAAAATGTACGTTTATAATGTATACTGTCCTGTACCCAATAATTTTTGCTTTTTAATTTCTTCATAGATGATTATACTTGAGCTTAGTTTTATCTCTGTATAGGCAATACAATCAGCGCAAAGGATGCTTCGCCACTCTCATGAAGATAAAAATGGGAGTGGAAACATGTCGGATTCAGTTTCAAGCGCTACTGCAAAGGCTGTCCAGCAAGTTGAATATGCAGAGCAGTTTGTCCAGCGTGTCGTAGAGATATGCATACAGGCTAAGAGTAGAAGACTTGCAGCTTCAATAAAGGTGCTGTATATTGACTCTCAAATATTTGTAGGTTAACAAAAGTATTTGTAAAATATATATTTTGACAGTATAGTTGGAAGGTTCAATATTTTTATGTACGAATAATAGAATTTTTCGAATAAAAAATCTTGTGAATTTGCTCTTTAAAAGAGCAGATTATGCATCTCTTCGTTATCTGATTTTCTCTACGGCTTCATGCATTGAACCGAATTTGCCAAGGGATTCTACTTTCTGCTGCGCTTGGTCGTAATGCACATTTTAATGCACAAATAATATGATCGTACATCTGAACTCAATGTTGTACATTTAAATCATCGATAAATGCACGAATACTTCTTTTATTGATGGGTGAATGTGCAGAGCTATTTTTAGTTTATTACTGTTAGATTTCAACTCGAGTTTTTTTCTTTTTAGTTGGATCAAATATCTGCGAGTTTTGCAGAAGTGGAAGAAAAAATACAGCAACTCCGTATGGATTCGTCAAAAAGCAATGCTGCTAATGAGGTTTGGATTTACATATATATATATATTCAAAATTTGGTTTTGCTTGTACATTTTCTGTGAAAATTATATTTATTATAAATTGTGTTCTAGGTATATTTAGCAATTCAATGTGGCCAAGAGGCCCTAAATTCTGCACGAGAGCTTGTAGATAATGGACACATAAGCAATCGCATTGATGATATATTGAACGATGTTGCTGATTTTGAGAGATCCGTCGATTCTGCTTCAAAGGTGATTTTTTAACTCGTACGAGCAGCATGAATAATATCATATAATATATGTTTTTGTGCGTTTCAGAATGTATCAATTGCTGAAGAAGCTGCAGATGCTATTGTTGCGAAACATCAGCGTGCAGGTAAAATCTTTTTGACAAATACTGCACAAAAAGTTATTATTTTCAAAGAACTATGAACATATTGTCCATACAACATTATTTGAAGAAGGATAATTTTTTAAATATTCCTAGGAGTGGTAATCGCCCAGCTCACATCTGATTTGAAGTTACTAACTGATCGTCACAATATTGCTTCGAATATGTCACCAATTGATTATCGGGTTGCCACTGCTGGCGAAGATTGCACTGCAACTTTGTCTGATATCGTATATCCTTCATGTCGATTTGCTGAAGCATTTAAAACTGTTGAAGTCCAGGTATGTTGGTTAAGTTTTTTTATGGGACAGATACGGTAGTATGTACATATGATCAAATGCTTTGTATAAAAATATAGTGTTTCATTACTATAGCTAAAAAGCTAGTCAATTCTTCAGATTGAAGCTGTTCATAATGCTATTAGCCTTGTTGACCCGCTGGAATTATCTTCTTCTGCGTCTACTGCTGCATTGGATGCTTTGAAGTCATTGAGAGAGAGTGTAAGAAATATATATTAACTGTTTGTACGTATACATCTATATTCATGAATGTATGATACGTAGGTGAGAGATGAAGAAGTGATTGCTACAGAAGAAAGACAGAAAGCTGTAAGGCGTCAAATGCAAGCAAATAGAGCACAAACTGAACTACCATTATTGATAAAGCGCCTTGAAAATATGAAAAAGTCCAGTACATCCTTACACAGCTCATGCCATGGTATATTTACTTCCGTACAAACTGCTATTTTTAAAATCATTTTATACGATGGTGGAAAATTTTCAATGCTTCACTGTATCACATGCATCATAGAGCTATATATTGACATATTATATATATATATATATGCAGGAGGGGCTAGTACTGATGTTGGCAAAGCAGAGGCAGCTATAGAGTCTCTTACTAAATTTTCATCAATTGGATATCGTATTTCAGAGGTAGCCATTTCTAAAGTATTTACTCTGTATGCTTTTATGAAGATGCATGCTAAAATTTTTTTTCATTTTTGTTTTCTTTCAGGGTGAATTCATTTCTGTGGACTCAGTGATTGCCATAATTGCTACTGCTGAAGTAAGGAATTATCTATTTGTGAATTGTTATGTAGAAAAATGCATAATGAGTTGACGAGTTCATGAGCATTAGAAGCATATTCAAATTTTTTTGTTATTATTGCGTTATGCTTGTTAGAGTGCTGTTCATAGACAGCAAGGCCGCTCACAACGTGCCGAGGCCGCTAGAAAAGCAGCTATATTACGATTTGATATGAGTCAGGCACATTTCAATGAGGTACATCAGAAAAAAATATTTCGAAATAATGGACATAAGAGTTAAAACTTTTAAGAGCTGAAATTCTTTAGTTAGGAGTTTATTGAACTTTTTTGTATGTATGATTCACTAGAAAATTGCAGTTTTGATAAAATCATGTGCAAAATTTGTCGGTGGAGGATCTTTATAGTTAGTTATTGCCTCTTATTTCCTGGTGAAAAGTTTGAAGTTGCCTTTTATAGATGAAAATTTATTTTACGGTAAAGGGTATTTCTGTGTACAGAACTTCTCATTTCCCCCAATAAAAAGCTCTCGTAAAATTCATTGCAAAAACGGAACAATTTGGCAAAAATCTTACAATTCACTCTTTGATAATAGGTTGCTCTAGCTGCTGCCAGTTTTTCCACTCAATTTGAAGATAACCCTTCGTATACAAGCATGGAAGTTGACAAAGAGGATGTTGCTTTTTGGCAAAAAGCTGCTAAAGATTTAGAAATTAAACAAAAAAATGAAAATTCTTTGTTGGAAAATGCTGGGCCAGCGCAATTAGTATCGCATGCATTTGCTTGTACTGAGGTAAATATTTGATATTTGCCATTGTTAATAACTGAATATGGAACTCAGGATTCCAATAAGTTATGTGCAGTGTAATGTTGCATGAGTTCACGCATGCTATGAGATAACTTTTCACTGCATACAAATAATGAAAAAATATATTTATATCTAATGTCGTACATGCTGGTTTTTCTGTAAACACCTTTTTATTTCCAACAAGTAAAAAAGTCATTACGTGACAAGTTTTGCATCAGATTTTTGGATAGTACAAAGTTCTTCAGTAGTTTTGGAAAATTCGTTCTATCCGAACTTACCACAGTTTATATTATCAATGAATTACTTTCTTGTCCATGTCAAATAGTGCATATCATGAATATCGCTTATATTTTTCATTTGTGATGTGCGCGCATCACAGTTCGCGTTGTCTATAGCTCGTCAACACGCTACAGCTAGCATTAATGTATGGATTGAAGAAGGGGGTATTGCCGCTGCTCAAGCCACAGAAAGAGTAGAGGCTCTTATTTCGTCAGCTAGCTCACTGGTACAACGAGAACGGCAGAGATTAAATATACTTCAGGAAAAGGTAATATCATTTACTTTTAAGACTAACGTTCAAAATTTTGAACTAATCTTAATGTTTATTTTTTGTAGCGTACATCGATGCGAGAACATCTCAATAGCTGCGCTGAACGTGCTACGAGCATCAATGTAGCAGCTGAAGTTAACAATGTCTTGGCCTCAGACAAGGTTTCAAATCCTCTGTATGCTGCAGAATCTCTTATCGCATCGACCAATGAGGTACATTATAAGTTTTAAATTGATTTTACCTTATTTGTGAGGTTTTATCGCTAATATTTTTTGTGTACATGATCATCTAAAGGTTATCGAGAAGGGAAGTATAACTGAAGCACTAGCTTCAATTGAAGAGATACAACAGTTGATTTTAACTGCTGAATCTGCATTAGCTCAAGAGATTCGACGAAAAGAAAATCTCTCAGCTGCTAGACGACAGGCCAAAAATGATATAGTGAATGCTATCAGCAAGTTAAAGGCATCTCAGGCCTCTTATGAAGCGTCGGGATATATCATTTCTCAGGTAAACTTTACATGTGCCCCTATTTTTTCAGAAAATTTCCACATAAATTAGTAGCTGAGTTTTCTTTACTTTAAAGGGCATATGAACTAAATAAGAGCAGTGAGTAAAGTTACCTTAATCCAGTCAGAACTGGATGGGCAAGCAATAATGTTTAATATAAACGAGTTAATTATCGAATGACAGGATGCTACATTTATTTAAAATTTCTATTGCAGCTATTGATGCATTTTGTTCCCATATAGGATTTGGATAAATTAACTGAAAGGGCACAAAATCAACTTGAAAGTGCAATGAAGAGTATAACCGAAGAGATCATTACCACTGCACCAATATCAGGCGTTTCGTGCTCATCTCTTGCAACTTTACCTCGAATAGTGAGTGATGCTTTGAAATCTGCCGCAGAAGCAGAAGCAGCTCTTTCTCTAGACCACGCAACTAGGGTGCGTAAATTCTAAAATTTCATAATTCATATGTATATTTATAATCAAATAATTTCTTCTGTGACTTTAGAGAGAAACTGCAAAACGAGATAAGTTGAAGGAAGCCACTGAGAGAGTGGCTGCTCGGAAAATTGCTGAAGAAAAAAGAGCGATTAGAGAGGAAGCGCTCCGTAAGGTAAATTGCACAACTTCTATTCGCATGTTGCAAATGCGTCTGTGGTAATCCGTTGGCAGAAACTGGTAATGCCTTTCTTAGCTCGTCAAAATTTTAGTAACTAGTATAAAATAATAATTATTCGAAACAAATTGAACTGTTCTTTTGAGGTTGAAAAGATATAATATTTCTTACTTTCTAGAATTATAACTTTTGAAAATCATTTTTTTTCTTTTGTTCCTAGCGCCGGGAACTTCAAGATAATATTGATAAGCTTGATATTCGGCTATCAATTGCTCTACCGGTAAGTAATATAATGCTAGTTTTGAAGCTATTTAAGTTGAAAATGAAATATTTGTATAATTTGATTTTTTGCAGTCATTTGATGAACTTGCATATGTTGCCGAAGGCGCCTCAAATGCAGTTTACACAGCAAAAGGATTAATTAGTAAAGAAGATATAAGCGATTCTGAGCTAGCTGCTGCTGCTGCGGCATACAGAAGTGCTAAGGAACAAGTTCAAGATACAGAGGCAATCCTTCGTTCGGTAATATATATTATTTTGACATTAGCTTTTGTGATATATCTTACCGCTTATTGAAGAATTTTGTTCTACAATTCCTTGTATTCTGAACAGTGGATGAAAGAAATATCATCATAGTATTAATGGCTAAAATACTGAATTATAATGTTGGTAGAAAATATTTTGTAATGGCCAGTACACTATTTTGCAGACTATAATATTATGTTACAGGTTTCTATTTCTGTACTTCTAGGTTGAAGTAGCTCAGGCAGCAGTTTCAAACGATTTGGCAGTACCTGTATCTGTTCCGAGGACACAGAATTCTCAGCACATGGGAGAAATGGCTGCTTCTTTCAATATGTTAACTGTCAATATGCAAACGCTAATGCAAAGCATGATGCAGATGCAGCGTTTTGTGCAACACCAAAGCAGGTGCTTACAGAACTAGAATAAATTATTCCAAGATTTTTATTACTAATGCCTAGGAAATATTTTGCTCTGTGAAAGTCCATTTTTTACTTTTATTTAGTTCTAAACAAAATACGCAACTTGTGCATCCACTTTTGTCTTAACTCTAACTGTATATTTGCTTTCTCAAATGTGATTTGTGTAATGGCACATGTTTCGGCAGAATTATGCATCTTCAGAGTCAGCTCGTATCTGGCATGGGCGACCGCGAGTCATTATTGCAAGAACTTGCTCTACTGAATGCTGCTGGGCCTAATGTGTGTCGAGAAATCGATACATGGACTGTGGAAGACGATTCGAATAATAGAATAAATGGGGCGTAGTAGATGGGCCCATGAGATCCTAAGTTTGATGTGACAGCGATGAATTATCTAAGTTTTTTTATGTAATTATATAATCTGTTTTGGTTCTTTCTTGTTGCAATAATATACAAATTTCACTATTTTGAAAAAATACAAATTTTTCAGATTGTTAAAAATGACAGAAAAGCTGAACATTGGTTTATACATTTCTTGAAAGAATCAAAAAGTTGAAAGGACAAGTTCTTTCCAATCGACAAAGTTAACGTTAAAAAATGATATTTGTGTTATAATACGGATGAAATCAAAGAACTCATGAAATAGAATAATCAATAAGGTCTGCATTTAAAATTTGTACTCATATGGATAAAATGTGCATGATGCAGCACCGACAGCAAATAATCGAAACCTTTGTGAATCAGAAGTAGTCACCTTTTTTTAACAATTTATAAACCTCACAAATTCTGAATCTGTTATATAGAATCTTCAATTCTTATATCCCAGAGCAGAAAACTTATGAGCAGCTTATCTTACACTCATTGATCATCCTTTCCAGTTTGCTGAAACAACAGCATTGGGATGGAAATATCATCATCGAAATTTAATTCTTGTGACACATTTGAATTTTAAAATTCTTTTGTTTTACCCAAAATTCTTTTGTTTTTGTCAAGTAGCGTTGTAATAAAAAAAAAATTAGTTTCATTTTTTTATTATTTCATCATACAAGTTATTTTTATCCAATCTTTTCATACTCTATTACCAACACGAAAAAATGATTCAAGAAAGAGCTCTTCGCTTGAACTGACTTTTTGGAAACATGATAGAGATTTTAGAAAATAAGCAATACTTTTTTGATGAGCATTGAATTCAATAGCGATTGAAAATCTATTAGAGTGTAAGAATGTAAACATAAGTTGAAATCTCTCAAGTATTTATAAAACCAAGAAGGAAAATCGATGTTCCTGAAAAGCCCCTCATCCCTAAAAAATGATCAAGTATTTGTAGGCAGAAGATCTGATAGATTGTTAACCTATAATATAAAAAGAACAAAACAACTTAAAAAGAAAATTAATGCTTTGGAAAATAAGAATCAAATCTTTGCAGGAAAAGATGCCTTAAAAATGCATAAATTTAAGTTTCTAGACTTGAAGTAAGATAACCCGCCCAGATTCGAATTATGAAGAGCATGGAATTTTTCTAAACAGTATCCTTATATTTAAGCTCATAAAATTTATTTCCATACGTTGGCTTTAAATTTGAGACCTCAACTTAAGAGGTTACTTCAAGCTATTACTTATCACAAAATCAGACTTTTCAAAAAGTGACTAGGCAAATAACATAATATCTATAAACACCATGTAGTACTGATTCGTTTATTTAAATTTGCTATACAAAAATGCCTCTACATACTAACGCCTTCTAGGTCGGTTTGATCGATTGCTCCAGGATTCAGGATACGGCTTTGGCTCCACCTGAGTCAAATGAAAATAGTGCAATAAATAAATATGTTTTTCAATGTACTAAAAAATTTGATTTCTACAAAATATTATCATGTTAGATCTAACTACCTCTGGCTCGGGATCATCTCTATATCGAGTAGCAACAGGTTTACGTTTCACAACTTTCTCAAGTTCCGTCTGCAATTGCGGTTCTTGGGAATTTGCAGATGATTGGCCACTGAACAGTCTCCTTACATTCAATATGCGCAAATCAGCCATTGATCGTATTGATAAATCAGCAACACCCAATTCATAAGTCGGGTACACACCAATCTGTGCACACAGATACATAATCTTTGATGTAATAAATTAAAAAGTAAACGCATTTACTTTTAATGTTTACCATTGCTATTGCTTTAAACTCGCCATCGTGTGCCTGTATAATGCCTTCCGGTCGACAGTCAAATACCACACATTTTCCGGGTGGCCTCATTATTTTCAAACTAGCTTTAAGAAACCCTTGCATATCACGCTCAAAATCATCGTCTGCGCTGACCTGCATATGAGAATAAGCTATATAATATAAATAGAAAGCATGCTGAAAAGAATTATGTTCTGAAAATGACCTGCGCGGTAATGTATTCATTAAGGCCTGCATTTTGAAGAGCGGCATCCATAACAGTACTTGGCAATCTAGATACAACCCCACAAGGGACTCCCGCAGCCTTAGGGAATGACATAAGAATATACAATTGATATTTGATGAAAATACGATCGCATTGAAATAATGAATATATTGCACTACATACTATTCTAACAAAAAATCTATCAAAGTATCTTTTACATAAACTTATGGTTACCTTTAATTTTTTAAGCCAATCAATAACACCAGGATATGCTACAGCCTTATAGTCTGACTGCGTGGCTGCTTCTTGTACTGTCAGGGCAAAGGTCAAACTTATTTTACGTGCGGTGGCAAAATCCTTAAAAAAATAAAAACATGAAATCAGTCGATTGAGAACAAGTTATTGGAAACATAACTGAAACATATATAAAAATTAATTCATAGGTTACAACACCAAGGGCTATATGATAATAGTACCAAATTATAGTTGAAAGCAACAAAAGTTGTGCACAGTAACAACTGAAATATTACATGTGAAACGTATTCAAATCATTCTCACATGCGTCCAATGAAATTCTCTTTTCATAGCTTTCTCCGGCAGCATCCCTAGAGCCCGTTTGCACTGAGGTACTGTTGGTGGCTTAAAATTATGTTCTTTAGCAACAATTGACCACATAGGCTGCAGCAAACCTGAAGCTACATCAGTAAGTACGTCTAGTTGAAATATTGCACCAAATGCCTGTGTGAGGATATATAAATCTTTACATGAATATTTGCAAGCACAATGAATAGTTTGAAAGCTAAATTACTGCTACTCAAACTTAAATCGAGCTATAGCATGTCAACCAGTGTATGATGCTGAATTTACCACGGATAATTGTTTAAAAATTTATTAAATAATATACATTTAGGAAAGTTTGAGTGATATGTATAGGTCGGGAAAAATAAAATGAACTTAAAAAAAGCAATGAAAAATCAAAGCGTAGAATTCCTTCAACATTGACATTTAATATTACCTCATTAGGGGCTAATACGTGCCTCTGGCGTTCTAAATGGTTGGGCTCCAATAAATCAGTAACGAGACTTGGGTGCAAATCTGGCTGCTGCAATAACTCTTTCATTCTACGTTCCCGCCACTTCTTTGTGAACGATGCTTCATCCATATACTCCTCTTTATCATTTAAATTGGAAGAGGAGCAAAGAGGTGCTTCTCTATTTACAGCTCGATTTATCGCACCCGGCTTCGCAGGACATAAAAACGGATGGTTTAAGATTTTCATGCACGGAAGTTTTTTTTTACGAGTTTCTTACTTTGCCCAACGACGTTGTTCCAAATAACTTTATTGCGCTACCAGGTAAAAAAGCATGTGCGAAGCTCGAACACATTGTTAGTATAAAGATGCATAGCCTACGTTCCCGTAGAAATATAAACATATTTATTGCGTTTGCGTTGAAGGCGAGTTTCCAAGATTAACAGACTAAGAAGCAGGAATAATATTTACAGAGATGATGTCAACAAATGAGGAGTCGAAATTAATAAGAACGCCTGACTACCTAGTCGCAATTTATTCGATGATGTCAGTCAAAATAGTTGAAAAGACTCATTATACTGCAGTAACCTCGCGTTAAAGTTCGCATTTTGAACTTGAGCGTCAAATGAGAACTTAATAAAATGTGCGAACTTGACAAAAAATGCGAACTTAAGATTTGACTAACTTATAATGCAGAACTACTAAAGTAGCTCTCAGATTATACTTTGCAGTATGTTTACATGTTTAAATGTTTAAATGATTTACAGCAAGTCGTGGTAATCAAAAATCTACTGAAGCCTTATCCTTCTGGCTTTCATGTAATCACAAGTGAATACAATGTTTCCGATGCTTCTATCCGTAAACTTTTCAAACAAAAAATGCAAATACCTGAACGCACTCAGAATATTCCTGAATCTGCAAGATTCTACTGATTATATTAATAGTACAAAGTATCCATAAGTACAAGGTTATTTGTATGATTGGATCAATTCAATGCAAAGAATAAAAATGGAAGTACTGCCTTCACTAGCCATAGCAAAAACAAAACAAATTACGAGCCCTCTTTCAATTTCTGAGGATGCCTTGAAAGCATCATAGGAATGTGTAAGAGTACAATAATGAAGCTAATGTATAAACCAAACATCAATAGACAACAAGAAAACAAATCACAAAATGATTACACATTTAAGCGTAGTGTATTAAACTTAATCTATGTGTTGTCAAGAATGAATCTTGTGAACACGGTTTCAGCATTATTTTCATATTCATCAAATTAATTTGAACAACACACTACAAATCACCACAAGTCATAAAAACAATTCACAAATAATAGAACAGGTCACATGGCAAAAAAACAATTCCTAACAGAATGACTGAAGAACTTAAGATGCAAAAAACAAATAAACTGTTTATTTGGTAAGGATGCAGAGGTTAACAAGGATGATCCAAAATTATTACAATTATTCAATAATTTATATGATATTATCAACAACTATGATCCTGAGAATGTTTATAATATGGATGAAACCAGACTATTTTATAAGTTGTTACCTAGGTATACACTGTTAATACCAAACAAAGATGGTACTACCATACAATGGAAATTGAATTGGAAAATAGAGCAACTTTAATTGCTGGTGTAAATGCTACAAAATGTCATAAATTACTGTGCACATGAATTACAATACCAAAAGTTCTAAGTTGTACAATCGGAAAACAGTACTCACATTACCTTACTATTGTTAGGGATGTAATACATAACCAAAATACAAGAAATCTGTTACAGAGTACATATATTACTTCCTAAATTGTGTTGATAGAAGTGAGATAACTTTAACACAAAATATCCCTCACTGAAACTTGTTCTTATATTCTAAACTGGAACTTGTTCTCATAGTCTAAACTAAAACTTCAACATAATATCAGGAGAAACGTACTGCAGCTACAGAATAGAACTAGCTTCCTTAGGGGTTAATTCCTGACTACTTGTAGAAAAAAAATGTGGACAGATCAGAGTACCTGGCAAAAATAGTTTTATAAAGTATTTTTTACTCAAGTAAATATGAAAACCAGAAGAGCTGTATTTTTACATCTCCATGATGCTCCTGGACATTTTGAGTCAAGCTTTGAATGAAATGAAGTTTCTGTCAAGTTTTTCCTCCAAACTGCACAAACTAAAAGTGACCCATGTATCAAAAAAATATCAGTGCTCTTGATAAATGGTACAGCTGTCTGTATTTAAAGGATGCTCAATTGTTCATGGATTATACCTGTCATGAAGAGAAAATACTTGGGCAGATTATGGCAGTTATGAGAATAAGATATGCAGGTGTTGATTATGGGAAATTTGTGTACTTATTGAATGCTGTAAATTCCATAATGAAATCTTGGGAGTCTTTGCCATTCATTTTCTACAATAAATTATTTTCAAAAAGCGGATTTGAATGTAAGCTTTAGCATTGTTAAGGAGCAACCACAAAACGTAAGAAGCAATACAGTTCTTTTTGACGTATACAAAACTTAGTTTGTATTGCTGGGAGTGATTAAACTTCACAGCATTACACCAATTATAACACTATCCATCATCACAGTTCTAGGGTACCACATGTAGCATAAAATCCCCCTTGCGCTTAATGACAGACAAAGAATTCTATTAACTCTCCACAGCTACAAAGGGAAAATAAAATCAATCTTTTAAAGGATTAATTCATAGCAAATATTCATGAAATATCTAATGCAGTAAGCAATGATGATGATGACAAGCATTCTGATCTATATCATCTTGTTGGTATCATTAATGAGAGTAATGAAAGCAATACCAAAAAAATTTTAGGCATTGATGCACCACTTTTCCTGGAGTCTAATGCAGCAGTCTTTGAAGACAACCATCATGAATTCAACAAAATTGAAATGGATGACAAATATGGTGTCAAGGTTTCCATGTGTTACTATTCCAATTCCCACTCCAGATCATGACCCATAACCTGTTATATCCATTTATATTCATCTTAATTTGCATCTTACTTCAGACTTATCTTGCACATCTATTCATGATTACTCCAAAATTGGTTTTACAGTTCAGCAGTTCATTCCACAAAGTTTCTTTAGAGATATTTCCAATCTACTTGCAAGTACAATATTTACTTCATAGCCAACTGAGATTGGAATCTTCTTTTGGTTTTGTGTAAACTTCTTTCCAATTTTAAAAGACTCTGGAATTTTACAAATCCTTGTGTCATGCTTTCCCTTTTCACTACTTCAATTTTCTACTTCTTCCAACAGAAATATGCTTCCATAAGCGGCATGTTCCCATAAGCCGTATGCTCTCATAAGTGGCATGCTCCCATAGCGTTTGATAAGTAGCGGTCCTTGCTTAGTAATATATTGTTTTTTCTTCTGTTTTCTTTCTTTTGTATTGCCTCAAACTGTGATCCTGTTAGGAATTAATACCTAAGGGAGTTAACTCTATTCTGTAGCTGCAGTAAAATTTGTCAATGTCTTGATTTTGGTTTGAGTTCGGTTTCAGCTTGGTTTCAGTTTGGTTTCAGCTTAGTTTCAGTTTGATTTCAGTTTCAGTTCCAAGATACTTCAGAGAACTGAACCCTGTTCTTTATGCTACTATGTTTTATGTGTTGCGAAAGTTATCTCACTTTCAGCAACACATGTAGGTTAATATGAAGTGCTGTCTCTGTTCCTATGTTATTTGTTGTGTTTGTATTTTTCTAATAGATCCCAATCACAGTGCATTGTATATTTTAATCTTTTTTTCATTTTTTCATTTGCATGATGCATCTTAAAGTATTGAACTGTACATAGATTACAACATAGTTGTAAATAAAGAAAGCCAAAATTACAATGTCAGTTTGATCAGATGTATGAATAAATGACCAAATTGAGATTATTAGTGTTTAATGCTGCTCTTGAAAGAACTCATAAAGAGTTATGTAGAGATTTTTTTGACATCAAATAAAAAGTAAGAAAAGTTGCAACGAATATTCTGAGCTTGAGTGCAAACACCATATTTCTAGTGCAAGGCAGCTCTTTATTTGATTGAATGAAAAATTAAGTAACGGTATGTTGAACAATTTTTTTGTTTCTTATGTAAACTTAACTGCAATTCAAATTTATCTGAATACAAACTTTAGTGCAAGGTTACTATATTTTAAATGCTGTTTTGAGAAAAGCATTCATGAACAATTTGAGTTTGAAAATAAGCCGAGTACTTATTTCACAAGTATAAATGATGGTAAAAAGTGCTACAATGAAACTTGGTAACTTGAGCACCTCTTTAACCCAAACACATATCTGCTGTACAATTTTTGAATGTACATTATTTATTTAGTTTTGATGAATCTCATTAACATGAATACATTCACTTCTAAGATGAATACTTTCACTTCAATTTTAAAAAAGTTCATTCAATTTTTTTTGTAGTATCTACAATAGTGGACAAATAATTTTATATCTGTTGTAAATTTGAATATGTTGTTTTGAGGCTGTGTGCAGAAGTAGTTTGAACACAAGACCAGTAGATTTCTATTTCAGTCATTTAATCCAGTCACTCTTTTAAAGTATGTATACACATCTCAAGCATCTTCCTACGTGGAAATTAACTTAATCTTTAAGGAAAATTTGACCAACAAAAAAATTGATGCTCAATTATCTTTTTGTCAAATCCAAGAAAAGTATAACATTGGCTGCTGCACTTTTAAGCATGAACAAATCTTTACCTTTCCTCTATGATACTTTCAGAGACATGATGGGAACTAAATATTTATCTAAATCTAGGCAGGCTTTTACTTCTGGTTACTTTATATAAAAATAATAAAGCAAGGAAAAAATTTGTAACCCTCAAAGATATATGTATGTAAAGTATATTTAAGACTGATTGGCACCTTTTAGACTCATTACATGTTGAAAAAGTAAATGATTGATCAAAACCTATTTAACCTAAACATGTACCTAAACCAAACAATTTGTCATCCATATGGAATGTTTAATTTGACAGGTTTCATTGTAGTTACAATTCTATGCATACATGCTATTAATTTTATCAATGCTTTACTTGATGGAGTATTTCATGCAAAATTTTGGGAATAGAAAATAAATATAGATGAAATTTTTCGGTTTGACCCATAAAATCTAGTAATAACATAGAACAAGAAGCAGTCAGTCATACATATTTTTAGGCCACAGATTAGGTTCAATTAATAGGAATGATGAATGATCTCAACTTTTGTTTTGCAAGTTGTTGTACCATGTGTAATGCCCTGAACAAGGTGTAGTCCAGTAGCTATTTCTGTGCAACAACAGCAAGTTAATTTTTATGGCCTTCATTTTATCCATGTTGTCTGACATCACTGATATTTTGGATATTGAATACAAATAGCAGCACAAGACTATATTCTTGCTGAAAACTATCAAATCATCATGACTGATGCACAGCATCCTTCCTTTTCTGTATGTATCATTTTTTCCTTTCATGTATGGAAGAGACATTCAGAAATGTGTTATGACTTAATCATATGTACTAGCTTTAGTCTGCATATTTTGATTTAATCTGTAGGTGCAGTTATATATGCATAGTTGTTTGTGTAGTTTATATATAGTTGTACATATAGTTAGCAATCTTTATAGAAGCTGGATTTTGACGTATCTAATTAATTTTGACCAAATTTGTTCATGTATTTTATTAGCTAATTGTGTTTCTGCCTGTGCGCAAAACATAATAATTCAAGTACAATATTTTTCCCCTTTTACTGACTTGATATTTGTATTTTTTACTGCTTTACTGTTACTCTCTTGCTTCTGTTTTCCTTGTCTGCATGCTATTTGGTTCCTTCTAGTTATCCTGCATGTGCATTACAAAATATATATTTATCTGTTAAAACTTTCAGACAAACAAAAAATGTAGCATATGCCACACAACTCTATGAACAGACAGAACAGGATAAGACATGAGATATATGCATGAGTAAATATTATTGCCAGCAGGATGAGAACTTGCAAAGTTGGATCTACATGATTGGAAGGTGAGACTTCCAATCATTTACAGCATGTTGGAAATGACTGCAACCGATTATTATCAACTATATAATTTGAACATTAACTAACTTTCAAACTAACTATCTAGATTTCAAATTATATTAGTCTTGTTTGGATGTAGCAATTTTAATGCTTTCATATGAAGTACAAAGAGCATCATAGCACATTTTGACTAGAAGAGCACCATCTTCTTATTATGCTTCAAAAGTTGGGTCAAAGGAGCATTTTAGCACACAAAGTGCTCTACTTTTTTTTTATACAGTTTTTTTTCTTTTCTTTGAACCATATATATGTATTTGTTAAGAGAAAGAGGAGACGATACAATAATATAGTATATTAGAGGTACCTAAAGTGTGTGTGTGTGTAGTCCG
>JAULBW010068221.1:0-154187 GCA_032358265.1 Vaucheria bursata
ATTGAACGTGTAGTATTTCAGTGTTATATTGTTCTGGTTTTATGATTTACACTTGATACGATTCGTTAGTCTTGACACCTTCACACAATATACTCTTACTATACTATTTTGTTTAATTTGTTGTAATTGCTTGTTTTGCGCATTGTTCTCCAATTTCATTTTACATTAATATATGTGAATTCTCACTTATTTCTTGTTCTCCTTTGATTTTGTTTCCTGTTTTCATTTCCATTCATTGCTCCTGCTTGATTTCACTTTTTGCTTGGTACTCATTATACATTTTCCTGCTGTTGTTCTTGAACAGCATATTTATTGTAATGCCTAGCAGGTATGCAATGCAAGCGTGAAAAGTGCCTTCCAGATAAAAGCAGCAGACAATGGCTACTTCCCAATGGATCAGGGGGGGGGGGGCTCATCCAGTACCAAGCACAAGTGCCTGGATGTAGTAGCACAGCTAGTCCGCTGATCAACCACCGTTCAGATGTGTGTAAAAATGAAGATGTAGAAGGCACCAGTGCTTGCCTACAGAAATAGGTTAAAGTCTGTATGAGTTTAGTCACTCATGCTTTGGTGCGGGTTAGCTGCGCATTGAACTTGTACACTTTTCAAGAACTAGAAGGTTGAAGTACCATAAATAGATCAGACCTTCTTCTACTGCACCTTTTACGCTGTCACCCAGCATGATTCTTGTGGGTATGCAATATTTATCATCAACTACTCACTGCATGCACACAACAAACTGAGATATGCTTTCAGGATTGCTGCATCCAATAGAGACCAAAATTGGTTTGATAGGATTATTTCAAACGTAGCAAGTCATCATTGAACTTGAATTATAAGACATATTGATCAGAAGATTTATTTTTGATCATACAAGTAGCCTTAGCAGTCTTGTAAATCAGTCATATAAACATAATCTTTATTATAGTTCCTGTCCTGCTCTGTCTTTATCCAGTCTTTGTTTCATCTTGTCTACAAAAAGATCTTGAAACCAAACCTGTTGAGTTATTTACCAAGACTAAAAGATGCAGAAACTACAGCAGTCTATGTGGACTCTATGTGGGTAATAAAAATGCTAAACTATACCTGAAAGAACTATACAATGGCCTGCACAAATCCCATTGTGACTAACATAAGCAGAAGGAGTGTGCTCCACCTTCATAGGTTATTTCATCAACCTACCACAGAAGTTCAAGGGTCTAAATCACATGCAGCTTGCTACCTTCTTCATGTGGTACATGGTTGGAGAGATGTTAAGACTTGCAAGAAAAAAACAAGTTAAAGGAGTAAGAGAGAATAAATCAAGGAAAGCCAACAAAACAATTGAAATGGACCAGCAACAATAATAAAAAGGAACCAGAGAAAATAAGTGTAGCAAGCACATAATAACTTGTGTGTGTTTTTGCTGGTGAATGAAAAACAATCATGATAGATGAAAGAATTATTTATAACTAGTTTGAATTTGATGACTAAATAAATTTCCGTTGGTGTTAGAAATGTGAAATACGGCAAAGCACAAGAAACTGTAGCAGAAATGTGTATATTTATAATGCACTAATTGTGTTGATAGAAGTGAGCTAACTCTATCAACACAGCAAAGTATACAACCCCACTGGCATCTGTGCAGCCAATTCACTTGGAACGTCATAAATGAAAACTGATTGCAGCTATAATAATAGTATTAGTTCTTAAGGGAGTTAATTCCTAACGGTTGGTTTGTGAAACATCAGAAAAATATGGAATGGAACATATAACATTTAACAATATAGAACACAGATCTAAAAAAAGTTGCAGTCCTAACAAGAGAATGTTCTAGAGCATATAGCTCTTGTGTGGTTATGTGGCCAGCTCTCACACTGATTCCCACAGAGGGTACCAGGCAGAATACTGTCACATACACCCAAGAGCAACTTTGCAGGTGTGCCAATCTGCTGCTAGATGTGAAGGGGTTGGAGAGCATGGAAAGGGTGTGGGGTAGGTGGTAGTGCTATGTGTGCTGGCTAAATGATGTACAAAAGAAAGTAGAGGCAGGGGGGGGAGAAAACATTCAGTATATTACTGCTATGTTGGTTCAATGCAAAGAATATTACTCTAGATACAGGAATTCTTCATAGAATGCTCTGTTGTGTAACTTTCATGCACAACTGATAGCACCCTCTGCTGCTAGCATTGTTTCATGAGCAGTGTTGCAAGCACTGGGAACAGAGCTCTTTTCTGGTGAATGCTGAGGGTAGGAATAGTCATTGCAATTTTGAGTACATTGTCAGCACGGATGGTAATGCTACAGCCTAAGATGCATGTGTAAGAAATCAAAATACAAATCAGGAATTTTGGGTTTTTACCTAACTGTGGCCTGGCAGGCTAGTGTGTAATTGAATTGGATCTAAGAAGATGCAATCTGGTTGTGTGCGAGCAATGGCCATGATAGGAAAGTCTTGTACACTTTGGCAATGGTGATTACAGGACAAAATCCGGTATGTTCAGAGTTTTATACAAGCATGCGTAGTGGCTGCAAGATGCTGATGTCCCCTTCCCTTGTGAAGAACAGCCTATCGGAAAGTTCAGCTCAGCCAATACTATGGAGGTTTACATAAGAGTAGTTCGCACCATCATGGAAGCAGTGCTGGAGGAGTGCAGTTCAAAGTATGCCTGGGTACTGTGCTTCATGCAGTGCGGGTAGAAGCAGGTTATAAAGGAGGTGTGCAACAGGATCGTGAAATGCGGTGAGGATGAGGGTCAAGAATGCAAGGGAGGGTCATCCACCCCATATTCGATAGGTAGGCAGCGATTTAGAGGGATAAGTTTTTTGCACATCATACTTTATGTGTTCTTATCGTATTTCAAAAACTAAAAGAGACTTAGACTGACCAATATATGTATTTAAGATGCTCATTCCCAGAACAATGCACCGAGCAAATGCACAAATTAGATTGCATAAAAATGTTGCATATTTTAAACAACCGAGTAAGTGCCTTTTTATAAAAGTTGATGTGGATTTTCAATGTTATGTCGAAGAGTCATAATGACTTTTCGTATTGTATGTAACTGCTAGAAAGTAATCATTCTTGAAGTATTTCACGTATGTTGCCTTTTCATAAAAAGTTGAATTGATTTTTCATATATATTTATATATCCTCTCAAAATCGAACAAAAATGCAAGTTGCATAAAATTCGTAATCTTATAAGGCCATGATTACATATTTATGCTGACTAAATGACTATGCGTACATCGTATTGTAGCATTTATTGAAGCACAGGCAAATAAATTGATCTTAGAGTATTATCTTGAAGCAATCTTAAACTCAAGCTGAATTTCTATCTCTCTTCTCTGTTTCCTTTCTATCCTTGAGATTCATCACAAAAGAAACTTTAAAATTTCAAACGGCAGAGAAGTATCCCATCAATATTGGCAAAAAATGCATAAATTTTATAAATTTTGGACAATAGAATATCCTACTAACGCTTGTGCGATGCTGAAATGTCTGTTAGAGCCGATTTAGTGTGTGTGGTCATTGTCGCAATTGTGCCATTGATAATCATGAAGCTTCCGCAAATTTGTGTGGTCCGAATCAAGCATCCTTTCGGTAAGAACACTGTTAGAAGAACTGCGCCTAGTCGCCTTCCAGCAGCTGGCCAAAATGTAGGAGTCCTTGATATATTTTCTTCAAACATATTCCTGTACAACAAAAAGAGATAAAGATAGCACTAGCCACTCATTATGTGTGAACTCAGGACATTTTAAGTGCCCCCTAATATACGATAAACTTCGGATAAAACAAACTCAATTTGACAAATTTTCAATCACAATAAATAAATCTAAAAATCATTTTGTGCACAAGTCCTGCTTTAGATTTTTGGAAAAAATGATTGACCTTGATGGTCCCAGCAAATCCGTACGATTTTCGGAAATCCACGCATTAAAAACTTGAAGGGAAATATATAAAAATTCGGATATGAATATATTTATGATGAATTTACTTTTAAAGAAATTGCGCTTTTAAATAATGAATGAAAAGCTATCTTTTGTCAAGTCCAGCCTCATATACAAAATAAAATTTGGATAAAGCATACTCATTTGGTGGTGACGACAGAATCTGTATATCCAAAGTTTACTGCGTGTCCGTGCATACGTATCAGCATGCACATAAATATGTATACATCTGTATATAGGTGCTTCTAAGTACATACCTAATGATTTGAGCATAAGGAACTGACGGTTTCAGAAGCTTTAATGTACTTACAGCATGTGGTATATGAGATATATAGCCAGCTGCTACACCGGCCATCAACGACCCTGCACATGTACGAGCAAAATTGTTCTCTATGTTCGATGCTCTTTCCTCACAAGCATCTGACAACTAAGTATAATATTAACAAAATATATGCATCAAAATACTAATGATATACAAAGAAATTATTAAATAATAATTGATATATAACAAATTATCACAAAAGAGTAGTTTATTTGTCCAATTATTTTAACATATTTTGCGGGGAAGTAGATATGAGAGAAAGATCAAACCAACCTTCCGCAACACCAAGTATAGATAGTATTAACAATAAAAAAGTGATAGTGGTAGCTTAGTAGAAAAGAAAAATGAACACTAAATAAGGCGAGTTATGAATGTAAATATTTCTATTGGTTAGTATCTTGGGAGTCACCACTCCATTTTTATATAATGCAAAGCAAATTTTACAGTCTTAAGTACTGTCCACGCATACAAATCATGTACAGTTCATAAGTTAATAGCGATACCTAGTATATCCCGAATATTATAAAAATTATACCTGGTTGATTCCAAATCCGAAAATCACTTCTCGAATCCCCCGAGGAAAAAGACCCCTCGACCACCGTTTATATAGCGGTTCAGGATTCATATGTTCTGCGTTACATGCTTCTAATAGACTTGATACCGGAGTCATTACTATGCCTAAAACGGAAATTTTTTTTTGCTTATCAGATAAAACTGTGAGCTAGTAAACTTCGAATATAACAAATTTATCGAAACTACCAAGCATATTTGTTATATCCGAAAATCTGATGCTGAACTTGGACAAAATATGACCTTTTAGTTTATTCGTTTCAAGTGAAAATTCACTTAGAGCAAATTTTTTGTTCTATCGGAAGTTTACGACAACTATATAGATAGCAAAAGCATTGCTGGATTATATGCTTACAAATTTTTGCACAATTCACTTTTTATTAACTGATTAGAATCGATTCTACTTGCAACTCTGCCCTTAGAAATATAAACTGTGGGAATGCATAAGTCCTACCACCTTAATTGTATCATCTACGCCTCCAACAGAAATGTATTATTATTTATCCTCATGATTAAATGACACTGTAAACACATTATAATTCTAAAATGGTCGCCTTCAGACTCCAATGTAAAGAAAGGTAAATTCAAAGTGTAATCATAGTATTATTATTCAGGGTCCTACAACTATAAAGCCCTAAGTAAACCCCTTGCCTCTAAATCCTCCCCTTTCTCGCATAAAATACCTAGGGGGCGTAGAAAACACAAGTAATTGGCCGGCACGTGGAAGTACCTACTGACAATGTAATCCCCTGAAATTATCAAACCCCAGGGAAATCTACAGAACAGAAAATCGCCACTAGATAAGATCCAATGAAATCATCTACATAAAATTTGATGCGATGAGGGGCATTGCTCATGGCCAATGATTAAGTGATTTTCCCATGTTTTGCAGTTTTCCGTGGAGAATGAGTGGATTTCCGGGGGAGGTGATTACACCATTTCTCTTAAATGAAACATACCCCCCTCAATGAGACTGGAAGCCTTCCCCCCAAGAGCATTTGCTAAGGAGCTTACGATTTATTAGTCTTACCTCATATATAAATTATTCTCTGACAAATCTTCACTTCCACTATTTTTATAAAACATTTGCAAGTGCTAATGAAAACTAGTATGGTAAGCAATTAATATAGTCTCTATTATTTAACATTCAATGAATTCTACATGCCTTCGAAGCCAAATTTATCCCAATTTTCCCCAGCATAAATTTAAAAAATGATGAGCATCAAAGAAATATTTTTTCACTAAACGTAGATGGGACGTAAGACTCTGTATCACATCCGGAAAAAAATTCATGACAGAAAGTTTTTCGAACAAATAAACAAATATTGTCGAGAAATAAGATATGTAATAAACTTTGAATGAAGGATAAAAATATTATTTTATAACCTGGAACCATGGCAGACCCTAATCGGACCCAACCGGAATGTTCGTACTCTGAAGGACGGACATTTTCAGCTAGAAATGAACGAATTTGCTTAAACCCGTTTATATACATAACCCTGCATGTAACAAATAACATTTTTTAGACTGCAAGGGCAAATAAATAAATTATTGAAAAAGAACTAAATCTGTTTAAATCCGTTGATAATACATTACTCTAGTCACGTATATTTCATTTTTACATCAAATCAATTTGCGGCAAACTAGTAGATATATATATATTATTTTGATATTAAATAAGCAATACCTAACTTGATAACTTGGTTTAAAACGAATAAAACTGATTAAATCTGTTTGCACTCAAATTGCATTTAAATAGTACCCTTTTATTTTAAAGGATAAAACTTGACACAATCCGATTAAAATGATTATAATATATATTTCAATTTTTGAGTAACTTCTATAAATTCAAAGAGCGTCACGCACAAAAAGCATGCAATTCTAATAATTAATGATATGCAATATTTTCTATTCGACAATTTTTATTGTATTAATGAACTATTAACAGAAAAATAACATAAAAATTGGATTTAGCATACCTTTGCTTGTCAATACTTTCAGAATTTTGGTTGTTCCACTAAGTTCAATTCCAGAGTTTTGTAAATAAATTTAATGATCAGTAGGTGTTTTCGAAACTCTCACTGTTGTGGATCTCTGGAATATTCAACTATAGACTTTACGTGCTAAATTCGAGGTAAGCATTAAAATTGCGAATTTACTTAATGACGGAAAAGTGACTGCTACATACATGCCATTAAATACTTATCTTGCTGAAATTTGAGCATAGTTTATTGGGAAATTTAACCTATAAACATGCATACAAACATACCTTGCTGGAATTTGAATATGAAAATTAGGAAAAAAAGAGGCTGGTGGCTTTCCAGTGAGAGTCGAGTTAAGCCAAGCATTCAAACCAGATCTATAGTACGATTCGATGCACGCTCCTAGACTATAATACAGAAAATACACGAGGCAAGAAGAATAAAGTTCCCACAAAAAATGCAAATAGAATCCCATAGAAAGACATAAAAGAACAATAAAATAAACGAAAAAATACTACAAACATACTCTGAAAAATACGCAAAAAATGATAAAACAAATTTGAGCAAGGAAGAAAAGCTGACTTACAAATTAAAATTTTTAAAATGCGGAACATAATTCAAATTTTTAAATAATAAAAATAACAGACGAAAAAGCTGAATTTCAGTTACTACAAAAAAATGCTTTTAAAGAAAGCATAAGAAATGAAAAAACAATTAAAAAAATAAAAAGCTAACTTTTAAAAACCTCCAGATATATAATTACCTTGTGGCAAAAAAATTTGTAGGATGAGGGTCTTGTTCGAGTAAAGGCGTTCGTAGTCGACTCATACGAAAGACTTCTTTACTTAAACTATACACCATTTCTTTTGCCAAGGCAGGATTAGAATCGATCAGCTGTTTTAAATAAATACACAGAGAAATATGCATCGTTAAATTTTTTAAATCTGATATCTAAAAAACTCTTAGTTTGTAAAGCTTAACTTCCTCAAATCGACAAAATAAATAAAGTAAGATTCTTTGAATGTAATGAATTCACTTTGAACAAATTCATCATGAATGAACAAAAAAGTCATGCTGTCTAAGATCAGCATCAAATATTTGAAGAAAGCAAATTAATTTGGTCGTTTCGACAGATTCGCTATGTATGAAGTTTATCATGTACAATTAAAAATTAAATTTAAGTGCTGAAAAGAAGAAAAAGAAGTCGACTTCAGGACAAAATATAATTAAAGAAATGACTTGAATTGAATTGTGCAGAAACGTTCAGATCAGCTGAACTTGAAATAAACTGCTTGAAATTTATATCTCAAGAAAAATTATTCTATTTGTCATTATGTCTGTTCAAATATGTTTGAAGGCAGGACATTTTTTGGTTGAGTTCAAGCTAAAAATTTTTATTTCATGAGGAACAGCACAAATTTAGCAAACAAGCAACTAATACAACAATAATTCTAGAATAATTGAAACTGAAGAATAATGAACAATTCCAGAATTATTTAAACATAAATATAAAAACAATTTAAACTGACAAATGGCTGAGGAAAAACTGGAACTTTTGACCATACCCAATAAAAATAATGAAACCACCTGCAAATGTCAGTGTACAATACAAAAACAACTTGCACTGTACATTTTCTCGTCTAACTTTCAATAACAAGAGAGTGATGTGAAACAAGCTAAAAAAGAATCATGAATCTTTAGGAATCTTTAATGCAAAAGGTTTGACACAAAAAAACTGTCGTACAACTTCAACTATTAAACCAAATCTGAATGCCAATATTTAAAATTTAAATGTCCATTTGGCAAAGTCTAAAGCTAGCTTGTAAAAATTGGTCAAAAATCAATTAAAATTAAATGATGAAGCTATATTTCTGAAATTGCTTCGTTGTTGTACCGACTCATGAAAAATTGCTCTCTAATAAAGTTAGTCGTTTTTAAAAAAAAACTTACTTTAACATTGTCTCTACACTATATACCTGGTTTAATATTTTAGATTCCAAAGTATAAGCAACTCCCTCCGTTTCAGTAACTGCAGTTGCGTAGGTAGGCTCTGCTCGTAACACGTGTAACGCCCCAAACATACCCCTTCTTGCATCAGAACCAACGGTTTCAACTTGATGTAATTGATTATCTACAAAACTAAAGAAGTGATTTTTTTTTTACATTCCTAGGCATGAAAAATACTAGTGCGCAAGTCAAAACGTACAATTTAAATTATAAAGAGGCAAGTTAAACCTTATAAATCATCTATAAGGCTGAAAAAAGGAATTCGATTTTTAATATTTAACTTTTCCATGCATTCAGCATCTTAGTCTAAAGGAAAAAACTGTATGATTTCAAATTTCTGTATGTAAGAAATACGGAGGGAGAAAATGTGCAATCAATTAAAAAACTGAAAAAGTAATATTTAAAAAAAGTTTAGATGGAAGATATTACAGTTATTTTTCAAAGTAAAAAACAATAATTTAATCTGAGAAAGTGAATAAATTTTTAACTATGCATATCTGAATATTGCATATATGGAGGAAAGAAGTTTATTGAGATTACCTAAAAATTGAAAAAAATAATAAAGTTATACTGCTGGGCATCAAGGATGTTAGACGATAAGGCAAAAAACAATTTTAAATAAAAAAAGATTCAAATGCTATAATCATTCACATCTGAAATTAGCAAACACAAAGGGAGGGAGGGAGCAAAAATCAAACTAATATTCAGAATATGTAACAAGAAACTTAACATACAGCAAGTTACTTCGTGTATAGCAAATCTGTCAGAATCACCGAATAAATTCGTTGCATACGAAATTCCTTACTGCCAAAAAATAAGAAGCTGAGCTTGTCATAGAATGGCTTTTCGTGTATCCGTTATAAGTGAAAACTCGCTTAAACCAAATTTGCTACATCCGAAGTACATTGCATGCCATGTAACTTGGAGTATTTAAATTAGTGATTCTGAATCTAATACAAACTTCAAAAATTATTAAAAAATTTGATGGATTATAGTATGTCCAAAACAGGAAAAGTTTACACGCATAAAGTATAAAACTCAAATGATATAAATTTTCCATGGGAGTTCTGTTAATGATTCACTGAAAATGAAAAAAATTAACAGGGTGGAATTACTGCATATGTAACTGAATTTCTTCAAAGTAGGAGCATATGAAAAAATCCAATTCGTCAATTAAAGAGTATTTGAAAGGAAAACACACATTTTGATGACTTTTCAGCAATAGTAGACTTTAGCACGTATTGAATAAAAAAATTTCCTGACAAATGGATAAGGTAAATCAATACAAAATGTACAAATTCATATGAGAGGTACAAGAAATATATTCTATATTTTTCTATTTCCCTTCATAGAATCCCTACAAATTTGCCTAGGTGCCAAATAAAAACGTAAATTATATTAACATGAAGATTTTCTGGTTTAATTTTGATTTTTATAATTACATTTTTTTTATGAAATATGCTAAAATATTTTAAAAACTGTTCTATATGTAGAAGACTTTATGTCTCAATAAACGTTGTATACATAATTTTTTGGTGAATATAGAGTCAATGCTAAATGTCAACTGTCTAATGAGAGTTAAACATATTATTTCACAGGCCCTGCAGAATGTATGCATAGCAATTTTCATATAAGTTCTATAATTGAAATTTTTTATGCGGCAGTGTCCATCCTGTTTGTTTTTTGTATAACTTACCGTCCAACCAAAAAATTTCTATTTATAATGCCACCCACAAAATTAGTAATATGACTTTAAAGGCTCAACTTGGATTTGCAATCTAAATTTTGTTTTGCTGTATGGAAAATATTACTTACCGTAATCTTGCCACACTTCCAGTACAAATCAAATAAACTCTATCCTGAGGTTCTCCTTGTGTTAATAACACCTCACCAGCTTTGAATTCAAGTCGCCGCATGTAGCTTGCAACCATTAAAAGAGTTTCGTCGCTGCAGAACTTAAAAGTGCTGGCAGTTTTTAACGCCGCAACAATTTCGGGGATGTGCTCAGATGTAACTTCTGCGCCATCTTCAGTGTGCCGACGTTTTGCCTGATGATGAGCTCTAATATGCTGCTCGGCCATCTCACTGTCGATACGATCACTCATCAGATTGATCAAATTTTGTGCGGCTGGCGACATTTTTGTACCGCGTAACGCAAAAACAATTTTGTCGAGAAGAAAAAACTTTGCACTAAGTCTAATTAACTTCAACGAATCCAGGCAAAATTGACAGCACCAGTTTGGCAAATAATAGGTAATACCAATTTCAGAGCTTTTGAATCTCAACCAATTTGAGAATCACAAGCAATTTCCAGAAAATCTCCGTTCAGATATGTATAAATATATTGGTAAATACCAGATTGATAGCGACTGTAAGTTGCTTTAAGATGATATTTATGCTATGGATGGTATGGAGATTTCTTTTCGAACGAACTTGATGAAGGCCTCAAAGATTTCGATTCATATGTCCATGCATGTTATGAAATGAAGTTGAACATCCGGTTTCCTTTGAAAATATTCGATATTGGATGTTCAAGTACCGAAATAGATTCTATTTGCAGTAGATTTATTTCGATTAAATTTGTTTAGATTTTGCTTACGCTAGGTAAACCATAAAACACAGAATCAGATCGGAACTAGCCTCATAAATTTAGGCATTTTAATTTTTCAATATCTGAAATACTAGAAATCAGAATTACGAAGTGTCAGATTTTGATTATTTCCTTGGAAACAATAATCTGTCATAAAAATTACTCAACGAATTGCATATAAAACTCGTAACTTTATTGATTGCTCTTAATAGAGTTTGCCATTTAACATTGTCAACTTAGGCAATGTTAAAATCCAAATCAACCGACAGCAAGTGTAACGTACCATTTCTGCTTTGCCACAAGTTAGAGTTTGTTTGCAGAAAAGAAGTTGTGATCATGCTCGTGTGGTTGCATCCATCCACTGCTATTTATGCACATTTTTTGGCCACAAGGATTTTCCTAGTTCTGAATGCAAATGTAAGTGAATAGTAAATACTAAGTTCTTCAGTGGCCCCTTCTGTGCTGAATATTTTTGTAACCACCAAGACCAGCATCTTATCAAATCAACCAAATATCAGGCATCATACTACAAAGAAAAGAAGAGCTTGTTTCCAAATAAAATGGAATTGAAGAATATGCTAGATGTCTACATAGATAGGCCTGATACCATGATTATGTTTATTACATCTGCTCAAATTTTGAGAAAATCATTAGTCCTATATTTTATTAGAGATATGAAAAAGAGATTGAAGTTAATCTACCAACTGCAAGAGCTAATGCCATAAAAAACTTTTGGGTTAAAATATAATGAAGAATATTCTATTATAATTAAGAACCTACTCAGTTTTTTGCTCTCTTTGAACCATACTTTAAGTGGTCTTTTGTTCTATCAGACTGCTCCAGCAATTCAGCAGTACAAGAACTGAACCAAGAACTCTAAACTTGCAGGTATGAACAACTACAGAGTTGGTCAATTTGTTCATATTCTAGTTGGTGTCAATCATCAAGTTGTGGCCAAAATGCTTGAAAATTCTAATCATTGGGCTTTCTCTTTGGCTTGCTATAGTCATAGTAGTACTTCTTTTCTTGTTCAATATACTCACGTTTGCATTGATAGAATATTGTGCACTTTTCATTCCATAGTTATTCCTACAATGGAACACCATGCAGCAGAGAATATCTTTAAGCTCATCTAGCAGGTTCTAGACATACTTCTTGCATCATGGCTGTTTGGGATTAACCGGTTAACTGTTAATCGTATAGTTATGTTAGCTGCATCATTGTTTCTGTTCTCAGTTTAAGAATTCTGACTGCTGACATAATGTTCTCACTTTAGCCAGTGGAATAGTGCCACAGCGCAACTACTACTGGTCCTTCATACACTTGAATAGTTGTATGTCTTGCACTGCTAGAGTTTACTTCTAGCAATGCAGTAACATATGCTGTATAATTTATTTTTAAATGTCTGTTTGTATTACAATGGCACAGTAAGTTTATTGTAGTTAGCCTGGATGTAGAAGTTACAATTACTTTTATGTCAGGAGTTGCCACATGTATTGAGTAAAAAGCACCAAACAAGAAATGTTTACCGGAAACTTTAAAATAAATAACAAAGTACTTTTTAAAAATTTATGTTATTTAGGTTCTGCATGTTTGGTGCATATCACACCAGATTGGTATAGTTGTAAATAACCCTGCTCATATGATTAACAGGATTTTATTTAAGATGACTAATGCTCTTGATGTTTACATAGAGGTTCAGTACAATCTTATTATATCTTAGAAATCAAAATGTCCTAAGTGCACAAATCAATGGATATATTTTGTCAAGCTGCAATGAATTCTGACTTGATGAGTATACCCTCTTAAATGCATCAAGAAAGTTGCAAGGTTTTATATGCGTTACTGCTCCAATTCCTGTTCCAGATTATGACCTACAACTTGTAATGTCCATCTATATCTATCTTAGTTAATGTTTTACTTCATACCTATCTTACCCGTTTATCTGTGATTATTCCAGAATTTATTCTACAACTCAACAGTTCATTCCATGAAGTTTCTATTGATATTTCCCGATTTATTTGCAATTACAGTATTTATTTCATCACCTACTGAGATTGGAATCACATTTGTTTTCCCGTAAACTTCTTCCAATTTTGAAGAAAGTATCTGGAATTCTACAAACTCTAGTGTATTTTGCTTTCTATCTTCACTTCTCAACTTTTCTACTTCTCCCATAGACGTATACTCCCATAGCTGTGAAATAAAGTAATGCAGCACGCAAACAAACAAAACAATAAAAATAAACTGATAAGAATAGTATAGTAGTTATATATTTATATGTGTACGTGAGGGGAGCCTCTCTGAAACTAGCAATGATACTCTGCACAGTAGCAGGGTAATTGCAATGAAAACAGAGAAGAGTGAGAGATGTTTTTAATAAGTAAATGTCAAGCACGGGTTGGCCAGATATTTAATTATGGGGTTACTCCGCCAGGCGTTTGTCGGAGATGTCGGTTTGGGAAACACCGAGAAAATACTTTGTGGAATAATGAAAGATTGTGTAGTCGTTGAAGACGTGGGTATCGTTGGAAGGATCTTTATTGTATGTAGGATTATAGATAAGGAGTGTACTCCTATATTGTGACAATAGCAATATGCTCCCATAGCATGTGATAAGTAGTAGTCCTTGTTTTCAATATATTTTTTTTCCTTTTTTTCACTTCTGTTGCCTCACACTGTGATCCAATCACAGTACTGTATACTTTTATTTTTATCCTTTTTGTTTCAGAAATAAAACCTAATATTGCACCATTGTCATTCTGGAGAATCATACCTACTTCTGTTGCATCATTGACTATAGTGGTAAACTTCACATTTGTGGTATTCCATGCAATAGAACCAGTTCTATCTCAGCAAGGAGTGAAGATAGACGTGGGCATTGTAAATTTATATACTCTTTTTCTATGTTAAAATAGTAGGGAATGATGAGACACATGAAATACTTGATCCAGAATGCATGCTTACTACCTGGATGGTGGGTTAAAATGGAAGATACACTTTTCATATACATGATTAGGATTCATTTACTCATAATCTTTTTGTGATACTAAGTACCATGGATAATGCAGAAATTTTTCAGTTTAGTTAGCTCATTATGTACCACATTTTAATAATAGCACATCTGAATTCAAGCCAAGTAAAAAGCCACAAAATTGCATTGGTTAATGCAGCTTCATTAATTTTGCCTTCTAAAGTGGTTAATGTTTGTACATAATTGAGGGAGTCCTTAATCCATATTGTTTGCATACAAAAAAGTTCTGTCCAGCTATATCTGTCAAGCAGATTGTGCAATCACATAGTACATAGAGCAGCAGATACTGAAAAGTCTGCATTAAATATGCTTATTGATTTTCAATATTATGAAACTGCATTCAATATTGCATGAGATGATATTGGAGGCAAGTTCATGGTATTGCAAAACTTCTGTGGTGGATTAGTCTTAGGAACTTATTGTCAAAACGTGTTAGTAAAAACAAGATTAAGCTGACAAGGCAAAATTACAGCTAAAACGAGGACAAAATTCTAAATCACTAAGACAAATTACAGCAGAAAATGAATTTAAAGAAAACACGCATTACTGTAATGTTGTTTCTACCACTGAAGCAGAAACAGCATAATGCAAAATAAACTGCATGAATTAAGTTGAATTATGCAATCATCTGGACTACTACTGTAGCTACCAACAATGTAGTACTAATTATGAATTTTTACTATGAAACTTAAATTATACAACAATGAATTTGTCTCAGTACTGGAAGAGTTGAGAACCGTTGCTTGATTCAAATCCCTACAACTATATCTGCTTAAGTCCTAACAATAAGTAGCTGCACTTTTAAGTACAACTCCAGCTAAATTAGATTTTTCAATTTTGGAGTGGAAAAAAGATAAATTTTTCACATCAATGACTGACCTATCAACTAGAAAGCATATACAAGGATAAGCAGTTTAAACTTCCTTCTGGCTGGGTTTGATAAGAACTAGTTTTTAATTCTGACATTGCTATGACTCGAGAAAAAAAATATGGATGACAAGAATATCTTTCAACAATCAAATCAGTGTATAAGAACATATTTTTGTTCATCTCTGTATTACAACATAATTTCATGTACGTACAACATCGTCTTAGCTTTTATGCAGCTTTAAAAATTCACCAAAAATAAAGCTATAGATGAGCCAGAACAAGCTTATTTCTGATAATCTTTTCAAACGCCAGAAAATATGATGGCTGGATTAGAATAAAGAGTATTACTAAGAAGTAAGCATGTGAAAATTCCCATAATTGTTATAATCTCCAAAGATGCCAGTAAATTGTAGTTCTGTTCAACAATTTATGTGTAGATTCAAGTGATCAAATATTTTAATCATTTATTATTTCATTGAGTACTATCTTTGATAAAGCTCTTGAATGGATTATTTTGCAATGGAATAAAATTCAACGTTTTAAAATATTTGTTGCATCAGTCGTAGCATAATGAGTGCCAGTGCAAGCAATCAAGATGGAATACATAAAATTCTCAAGTCCTAGTTTTGCTACTAACACTGTGAGGATAGGAGCAGCAAAAAACATTCATAGCAGAGCTTTTGCCATAAAATTTATCAAAAAGTCATGAAACAGAACTTTTTGTCATCCAGTGATGCAACAAATGTTAAGGAGGCCTTGCATCCTTTTTTAAATGGGTCGTTCGAGCACCAGATAGTTAAGCTAAAGTTTATGTACTTGTATTGCATAAGACATTGTGTACATCTTGCAAATAACTGCTTTAATGTAAACTTTTGAAGCCTACCAGAAATCCATAAAAATGTTAAGCATAAAATGAAGATACTTGATGTTAGGAATTAACTTCCTAAAGTACTATTTCTGTTTGTAGCTGCAGTACAATTCAGAGAGATTTGTGTAATTATACGATTCAAAAGGATTTGTACAATTCTGATTTGAGGAGAGTCACTTTGGTAAAAGTTAAAGGAGAGTCACAAGTAGAAGTTCAAGGAGAGTCATACATTTATCAGCTTACATATATTTTGCTGTGTTGATAGAATGTTCTTCTATCAACACAAATGTTTGAATGTGACATATATATATACCAATTATTGTCCGTTTCTTTTTGTGGTTTAACTACGGCATTCCTAATACTTGAATAGAATTTAATGCAAAATTTTTATGTATTTTTATTGTTATCAACTGCCAACTTGTATAATAATCAAAATTCAATACCATCAGAAGTGTAAAAATGTTTGCCTCTTGTATTTTTTAAATTGGAGTTATTACCAAGAAATTTTCAAACATGTCCTTTTTTAAAACCTATAGCAAACTAACAAATAGCCTCATAATCTACATAAAATGAAAAACAAACTTTTCTATGTTGTTCATGTTATTATATACCAATGTTACTTTCTATTTATACATGGAACAGAATGTTTACATGGATGTTGTAGCATTAAAACTATTTACGTAATATACCTCTTTCTATAAAGTCTTACCGTATCCACAAGTTGCCGTGTTTGCCATTGATTGAATAGAAGATTTGAGAGACTTGAATTAAATACAGGATATTTTTCCAAAATTAAGGTGTTCAATGTTTATTTATATATAATTAATGATTAATGAAGTTATGGACTGAAATTTGATATAGCATTTCAAGCTAACTTTATTATGATATATTTGAGTAAAAATCAAATTTCAAATTTTTCAATATAAGGTCATAATCGAATGAGAACTGAAAGAATAAAGCATTTAGCTTGGTTAGTTTCATGGCTACATAATATTCATATCCAACAAGTTATGTACAATAATATATTTCGTCTTATTTTCTTTTGTCCATCCCCAACAAAAGTGGCAACTACATCCCATGCATCTGGTAGTTATACTAGAGCAGAAGCTTTGAACCCCAGCTTTAGAGACATTATGCAAAGTACAAAATTAGGTAAACTGAAAAAATATAAAAGTTTTAATAGATCAACAAAAAAATTTGTTGAAATGGAAATCAAAATTGTTCCTAGATAGTTACAAATTCACTCAACTATGTACCTTGATGAAGCTAGAAAGAAAGCAAAATGTTTTGATGAACATGGCTTCTGTAAATACCAACAGCACAGACTGCACAGATGTCTCAAGAACTATTTTGAAAACAAAAAAGGTAAGACAGAAACATGCATAACAGCATATACTATTAATTCATTTCATGTATTATCGAGAATGAATCTTGCCAATGCAATTAAGTAAAGCTATCTTTACACAAGTCAAATTTAAACAAAAATGAACTTAATACAAACAAACTCAAACAATAAGTACAGCTTTATAATCTATTCCTAACAGTTTCAAACAAAAATATATGTACATAAAAAGCTATTGAACAATTGCATATATTTATAGTATCCATAATAAATGTAAAACATTGGTAAGGGTAGTACAAATTGCTCAGTATGCCTTCAAAATATAGAAAATCTGAATTACTCATGCAGTAGATTTAAAAACAGATATGTTGGAATTCATGAAATTTTGAAATCAGAACTTTGATTTATTATCAAGCAGTATTGGTCCAACAAAGGCATACGCACATTAAGATTCAGTGCTGAGACAACCAATGATGCTTCTAAACTCAATTTTTTCGGAGTATTACATAAGTACAAAACCAAGGAAATCCAAGCAATATAAACAATGCGATAAAATGGACAGTGACACAAAATAATGGAATGATGTAATCGATATATAATAAACTCAAAACTTAGTTCCGAACCTATCAAATTGAATTAATTTACTATGTTGGGCAAGTTTTTAGGGAATTTAGAATTGAAATGGTGAAATTGTCAATACAATTGGACATGTTTTTACATCTAAAAGGCTCCTTGATAGTCCATGCAAAGCAACACAAGATCAAAGAGAAATCCTGCTTTGTTCCTTTGATGGAACAACTTGAATGCATAAACTAAATTGGGTTGTTGCAAATATGTGCACTTACTCTATAGTTTTTGATGCAAAGACAAGATTGTACGTTAACTCATTTTTTTAATTTGGGTGCATTCATGAAATCTTAAATAAGTTTGGATACCATAATTTAGCAAAAGCAATAAAAGATGCAATATGACTATTACGAAATTGAGATAAATGAAAAAATTGCATGTATGGACAATTCTCAGGTAACTTTGAATGAAGATAATCAACTGTGGCCCGATGTTTATGTCTTCACAGGTTGGCTTCACTTAGTTAGAAAAGCTCAACAAAGTAAGCCTCTCTTAGCAATTATATATTTCTCTTCTGAGCCATGCTTTCAATTATCTAGTGACTTGCAAGCTGAAAAATTTACTTAAGGTTGATCACTGCTTTTAGTTTTTTTACTCGTTACATCCTGAAACTATCTTGATAGAGCACACATGTAGTTCATAAATAGTTGTAATATACATAATTTTCGCAAAAACTGAAAGGCATGACAGAAATGAGATGCAGCATAAGAAGGATAAGTTTGTAGACACGTCAAATATTCACCTTTCAAATCAGCTTAAGCAACTTCAGATTAGAGCTCCAACATATTTCAAAACTCTGCGTTGGTTCCATGGGTAGAACAACTTTCTATACCTATCAGAAATTTGCGCATGACGATAATAGGTTCTGTTAAACGCGGTGTCATCGTAAAATTTGTTAAAAGTGTTCAGTCTCAGTCGCAAATTCATATTGCCTCCATTTCAGAACTAAAATGCCATTTAAATGAACATCAAATGAATTGAGAATAGGATCCGCAACTTGAACTACACTTTCTACAGCAATTAAATCTCTGTCGTATGCTATACAATTTTGGCAGCATATTACGGAATATGGAGGAAATGTGTAGGTTATTTGCATATCCATTAATATATTGATACTCCTGGACTGCTCAATCGTATTGAGGACAGCAAGATGTTCTTTACCCACCTATGAGATTCACACTTAGAGCGAAGTCTAATTTATCCAATATGCAAAATACTTGTTCTTAAGCACAAGAGACTGCAATTCACGTTGCAATTGAAAATGTCCAAGGACAAAGTAAGAGAAATATATTCGAGAACAGATGACAGCGTTTGATTCATTAGATTACAAATGAAAATGATCGAAGATGGTGCTTTGAACGAAACTGCATTGATGCTCGCATACGTCAAACAATGCTTCTAGCAGAATTTTCTGAAGAACGTGCCTGCTTGAAAGTACGCAAAAACAATAAGTAATTTTGAATCTAAGTGAATCACAAAAGTAACCTAAATCCGAGTAGAATAATCAATCATAAAGGTTTTCTGAAGTTATTAGAATCGAAATGAAACTATATTTCTAACGAAAGGTCCAAATTACGGAAATATAACAAAAAACTATCTTTTCATTCAAATAAACGCAAAAATTGGCGCTTCTTTTCGTTTTTGGAACAAATTTCCAAAGGGAATCTGGAAAAGCTCAAAAGAATCTCAGATATTTATAAAATTTCTCTGTAAAATTTAGCTCTTTCTTCTCTGCAGCTTAGAGATTTAAACTGAATTACTTGGTTGTACTGTTTACTAGCTTATACTTTTAAAATGAACAATTCTATCATGCTGAAGGTACTTCAATAAACATACAAGAGCTCTATTTATTCGCTTCTGTGGGCAGAGAGAACGCTGAAACTATAGATCCTATAGTTCCACTAAATTTTTTTAAATAATATTTTTTCGATTGACTGTTATTACTTCTTAGCTGCTGTTATATATCTACATATATATAAACCACTTTTCTTTTTACAAGTTTACGCATGCAATTGCTGGAATGCTTGCGATGGCATGTATAATGGCTGGAATTGTCAAACTTACCCCCTTACTAAATGAAGAGACGCATAAACAAATGGTAATTATTTTTGGAATTTCATTGCTCACTTCTCATGGACAACTCTATTTTTCATATTCTAAAACTTAATGATAGAGATTAAATATTAAAATCTGTTAAAGATGTAGATATTGATGAATTTAATCCTGTCATAAAAACATGTGCCATTTAAACCATTCAAATATGGCGATCTTTTGCATTTTATGGAGTATTTGTGAAAATAATTAATTAAACTGTGTCTACCGAAATAAGGTGTACTCGTCGAAAAGTCGCATGATAGGGTTTAGGGTTAAAGGTATTTTTTTAAATTTTCTGTAAAGGAGAATTCTAAATTAGCAATAATTTTCCTAGATTTTACTTTCTAACTGATGATGGAAATTTTCAAGTTTTGTCTATCGAAATTTGTCGTAGCGTATAGGTACTCTAACTGAATTAGGGTACTACTTGACATTTAAGTCGAATACAGCCCTCAGTGTGATGTAATTGGATCGAAATAAAAATTTTTCAGATTAAACATTCATGACTCTTTTATTTGCAGTTTTGGGAACATAGAAATATTTTATGTTGAATGATTGTGTATTTAGAGTGTATATATGCCTTTCGTTCCATCGAAGTTGACTTCTATTTTGAAATTTATAACACATAAATTTTAAAATATTCAATTAGAGTAAAGTGTTGGATGCATCACCTAGGTATAATACTCGAGGGAAGAATTCTAGGCAGTTATATTAACTGTCTATGTCATATAGTCTATCAATAAATATTTGCTTGAATTGGAAGCATGAACTAATGTTTGTAACAGTGATTTATGCTAACCTGTTAGATTCGAATGAATCTGCACTACTATCACGTGATTTTTTGGAAGGTAATTTCAAATTTGTTTCGTTGTCCCTATTTATAATTTTCATGTATTTTACAGATTCATGAATTCCGAGAAAAATTTTATATTCCGTGGAAATTTTTAAAATTATCTCCTGATCAACTACGTGTCTTCGTTGGAACCTCTGAAGTTTTTGCTGGATTAGCGTCCTTGCGAAAAATTACTCGAATGATTGCATACGTTATCATGGTTACCCTCTTTTCGGGGGCAGTTCGGACCCACATTGTCTTAGGAGATGATCACTGGCAGCCATCCGTTTGCTTTTTGCTGGCGAGCTGTTTTTGTCTGGGACAAATGCTTAAGGCTAAAATGACTGCTCAGAAGGAAGAGGAAAAAAGCGAATAAATGTGAGAAAATGTTTATTTTTATTTTCTTTTTTTCAGTTATCTGATACGAACATTGAAAAGCCACGGAAAATATTAAAAGGGTAAGCAACATTTAGAAAGGAGTTTTATTGGACCTTAGTATATGCAGGTAAATGTACCGATATTTATAGTGCAATCAACAAATAAAGTAATATTTAAACTGATGAATCATGGTACCCGATCAAATCCAATTGAATTTGTGGAAATCGATGAAAATATTTATTGAATTGATGCCATTTTATAGAAACCAGTCAAATAATATTTTCAGTATTTTGAAGTTAGGTACAGAAGAAATGCAGTATCTATTCTATTTGTATTGAAAAATATGATATCAACAAATATATGGATGATTGGTAATGAATCTTGATATAATATTAGGACAAATTCTTTCTTCAGCTTTGATTGGTTCATTTTAGTCAAACAATTATTTTATGAATGTGAGGAAATCCTATCGGCTGGTATACAAAAAAGAAAGTTTTGAATTATTCTATGCAGTTACCTTTACTCATTCAACTTTGACAAATTGGCATCAGCCTTTGAACATCGATATTCAAGCTCAATTTCTGTACAAATACTGGATTTTGAAACTTTCTTACCAGTTTTATTTCACTGAAAAAGCAACAAATATGTGGCTAATGAGAGGTAGAATGTTGATATATTATAGATGAAATAATGGGATAAATTTTTAATTCTTTAAAAAATTTTAGATTGCCTCTTCACTGTCGATCGATATGAAATATAATGGCATTTGAATTAGGTTACAAGAGATATATTGATCATGCTAGATTAAGTGAAAAATTGTAATATATAGATATTGCAAGACAAGAGAAAAGTCACAAAGGACTGAAATGTTGCAAATTTGAATTATTGTACACTGTCGGGGTGAATTGTCAATTTGTCAAATAGGATAGCTAAACAAGAAAAAAAATGTTGATGGAATCATTCTAGCTTTATTCTTCTTTTATTTACGATTACAATATAATTTTTGTAAAAAATATCATAAGTAACCAACGAAAATGTCGATCGTTGCAATGATTGTATCCATTTGTTTGCTATATTCAGTGCATACATTTGTTACGTCAAGTAAATGAATTTGATCACTGTTCAATTTTCTAACTTGTCTATTCGTAAAATCATATATAGACAAATTGCTGAGCCTTGCTGACTACCAGCAATATATATTTGGAAGCAAGGGCATAGAATTCAGGATGGAATTCGCTGGATATTCCTTGATACTTCTCATAAATGTACACTTGCTGGTATGAATGCATAATGTCTCTTTTATTTATGAGAGATTTTTTGTCAAATCGAGGACTTTTGCAATAGTTTTGATATCAAAGCAAGCAAAAAGAGTTTTGCAAACTCAATAAGAATATGATATTCATATTTACTTCAGCCTTCTTATGAAAAAATGGGCTTTTCACTGCTTCTTTCCAGTTATTATGTCTTAAAATAAATTTTTCTATCAGTTTTTCTGCTTTAAAACTGAAAAGGGGATCTAATTATAGCCTTCTTACATTATGTGCCTGATCCTTCGATTCTTTACTATATTGCTTAATATAAGCTGATCGATAGATTTGATCAAGCTTATCTAAAATTTTTCAAGTAATACCAAATCCAAATAACTGCATTGTGATATTTCATTCTCTGGTTTGATGTGAGGCAATATTAGTGTATGGCAATACTACTAGTGTTTCAAAGTTCAAGAGTAGAATAAGCCTTTGTATTCACGTAACCGTTTTAGCCTTACAGTACATCTCATATATACAAATTTTCGCTTATAATAAATAAAGTCATAATATGTGCAAGCTCAGTTTCAGATTTTTGGCTAAAAGAATTGATTCGGCGGCTCTAGGAAATTTGTTATTTTGGAACTTCACTTTATGTTTTAAAGTTTAAAAAAGCAGAGATTTCTTTATTTACACTATTTTAAACGGTTACGCTCAACTTTCAGCTTGATTACACTAGCTCATACGGTCGTCCATGTGTTCCAACACCCATTGTGCCTGCAGTAGAAATACTGGAGGATACTTGCAAAACTGTAGATTTGTTACTGGCAAAGTTGATGAATTGGAGTGTCAGGGATTAGGTCCATATTGTACTGCATAATTTCTCCGCAATTATAATTATCTTGTACTAATTGAATTATTGGTAGCTAATAAAATAAAAAATGATGTAGCATAGATTCAGAAATAAGCTTAAAATTTAATGACAAATCAATTTATCATAGAATACGCCAACAGACTTAAACTTTAGGCAGTCTAAAATGGAAGCATCATTCATAATTTAAGCATATCTAAGCCACCAATTTAAGCCCTCCTGGTTACACTGTAAGGTTACAAATAATTGTTCAATAAAGAATGCTAGATTAATACTTCGATGCATAAAGTTTTGAAAGTTCGATGCATTATAAAAATTTTCAACTCATCTTGGAAGTAATGCATATTTGAGTTGGTCGTAGGCCGAAACAAGTGACCCCCAAAATATTAATGGCATCATTACACTGAGCATCTAAACTTTCAGAAAGTTTCACCTCAATTTATTTAGGAGCTTAATGTGCAGTAACAGCTACAAAATATCAACAAAGTTAAAAAAAAAACTGTATCATACTGGCAACTATTTAAAAATCTCATTCTTAAGAATGAATTTTAACTTTTTCACTTTTTTCCGTAAAAATTTAAAATTGTTTTAATAAAACCATACTGAGCTTCAAAGATTTGAATGTTTTGATGTGATTTACCCTAAGCTCAAACTATTTAATAGGCATTCATCCGCTGAAATAAAATATGTTACACTAAGTAATGCTTCTCACACGTTAGTTTCAGTTGCACTTTTTGAAGACAATACGGGCACAATTGTATTAGCAGAAAACCACATCAATTGCCAACTTACCAAATACGTTAATATTCAGTACCATTACAGGGTCTTTATAATAATTAGAGAGACAAATTTTTTAATGTTTGAGTGGACTTTTGGGAAATGAATTTCTAACATTTCACTATAGTACACTACATACATTGTTATGATAATATGTACGACGTAATGCACGTATTGTCATGATGCACAGTGGATATAGCTACCAATTAATTGTACACTCCTATATTATTGCCAACATAGTAGCTTGCACAAATATGCAATAAACATCTATATGACTCAACTGCAAATATCTTTATACTACTTGTCACTCATGGGTGGTTTTTCATGTTTTAAGCATTAGTTCATAAGTTAATTGAATTATCACAAATGAAATTACTTTTTTCTGCTGAAGGTTTACAGTTATATGGTTGGATGTTTTCTTATAGCCTTAAACATTTTTTGAATATTTTTCATATCTTCATTTACAGAATAAAGCAATCATTTAAAAACATTTTTGCTATAACTGTCGGCACCAGAGAAATGAATAGGACAACTTTAATTGTCGTTTCTAGAGTAACATAACTATACATTAAATTTTTGGAGGAAGACAGCTTTAAATAATTGTTAGGTTGAACACATGTGCTGTCTACAAGTTTAAATTTATTTGAAAATTGTTATTGCATTATACTGTCTTGAATAAAAGTTAAAAATTATTTTCCCATTTTGGGATTGTGTTGTAATCAAATTACATATCAGGTAAAAAAGAATCAATAAAGGATTCTACATTTTTTAGATTGCAAGTGCAGGAGTTGCGTAATCCCCAAAACATATTTTGCATATATGATCTCTTTAGCAAAAACAGTTGCAGAGTCACCATATGAGTCTCCTCTACAACAGTATTGCTTTTCATGCCAACTTTTAATAGCTGGTAATCTTTCCTCTTGAAGCCAATAGATGGACCACAGTGAGGTGACTATGAATCTGCTTTACTGATAAAAGGGTAAAAATTTAATTATCTTAAGAAGAATCTTGCTACCAAAATGTACTTGAAGCCAATTGAAAATAAGTGTTTTGAACCTTTTGTTGGTGTAGCTAGGTTTTTAGTCGCCTATTGTAATGCAAATATGGAAATTGTAATCTTCCGACCTGCAACTATGTAAGGTGGTAGTACCATTTGCATCTTAACAATTTATTCATCTTCTGATATGCCAATAATTAATTTCTGAAGGCTACCAAAAATGATTTTGCTAGATGTTCTGGCCTACTCTATCAAACAGTCTAATTTTTTGCTCTAAGTCTTAATGGTGGTCTACAAGTGCGAAAGTGTGCCTGCAGACAACAGTTGCCCTAGCTGCGTAGTGACAATCTATACTTGAATCTTGACCAATTTTTACTACTTACGCCATTTTTCTCGTCATTTTGTATGACAATTTAATTCACCAAAATGCATTAGTATTACTTCAAAGTCAATCGCTTGAGTACCAACATGTTTTAAATGACTCACTTTGACTTCAAAATCTATTAATTTTATTGAATATAGTCACTTGAAGTGTTAAACAGTACAAGTGAAAAAATCAGCACAGAAAATATTAATCAATAGTACATTTTTTCTCCAATTTCGTATGAAAAACACATTATATTTCATTTTCGCTTCTGTTTCCTTTTGCATGAATGTTCCTTCAAAAGCAATAGTACTCATCCAACGGCCTAAATAAAAAAAACACTTAAATAAAATTTATGAAATACAAACAGCATGCAGTAAGTACCCAAGCTTAAAACTATCCTGGGGCGAATAATGGGAATTATTTTGCAAATGCCCCCAATTTCTTACAAGTTTTTTTGGCAGTTGCACAATTATTCCAAAAATTTCTTCAGAATTAAAATATTTTTCATTTTCAAATTACCTATCCTGGAACCTGTAATTCCAGCAATATAAAACATCTATATAAAATGATTCATAGCTTTCCAAGGGTCCAATATACCACCATTTCAGAGAATTTTTTCTACACTGTAGCTATGTATAGACAGCATATTTTTTAAAACGTTTATTGGTTCGAATTAACCTTTTACAAATTTTCACTTGTGATGGATAAACTAATAGCCATATTACGCCAAGTTCAACTCCAGATTTTCGAACATGAAAAAATTATTCGGTGGTCCGACATATTTACTACATCCGAAATTTACCAGTGTATCACATCGCGTTCCACTCCGACAATAAACGAAAAATCACTAAAATTCACGCACTTCTAAATGCTTCAATGTGCTGTAAAATTAGTGACCCATTTCATTGGTACTTCTAGCACTTCAAACAAATTTAAAATTTTTTAAATATGCCTCCTCTCCCTCCCCCGCCAATTAATATGTCATCCATTTTTTCAGATTAAAAATAACATTCGACAACATTTTTATCACTCTTGTAAATTAGGCATTGTAAAAGTAGATTTTTCTTCAAGTTGAGTTGAGCTTTATGATGAGTTTCAGCATATTTTTTGTGTGGATTTGAACTAGCACATTTAGATGATTCCATATAAATTTATATGTATATGTGTGATTTTACAATGACAAATCACTGAAGGAAATGTACTGTGTATTACCTGAACTGAACTGAACCGAACACTGCTAGTAACGAGTCTTTGGTTCAGATATGCTGACCCGAATCTGCCGACCCATAAACTCTTGTCCGTCCATCTCGTTCATTGCATTTTTTGCATTTTCAGCGGACACGAATGTAACAAAGCCAAATCCTCTGGATACGCCAGTGTCACGTTCACACATTACAACTGCATCCTTAATTTTCGAATAAATTTCCAAGAATTCGAAGGGTTACCATCTTTAATTGGTCAAAATTGATGTTCAAGTATTGCTTAAGATAATCTTTCATCCATATTAACCACATTTCAATTGTATAAATTATTTTCTAGGCATTGACAAAGACGCAAGTTTCAAACTAAAAATAGCTTACAACAATTACTATTAATAAATATTAAGATGCAAAATTGATCATATCATTTAATAGCCTTACTTGGATCTGTCCAAATGGGCAGAAAGCACTATGCAAATCTTCTGTAGTCGTACTCCAGCCGAGATTTCCAACAAAGAGTTTGTTGCTTTCAACGCCCCCTCTGTAACCCCCCGAACTGCTCCCATAGCCATCTCTATCGAATCCCCCACGATCTCCTCTGATGAGAGAGGGCAACACAAATTCAATTATGCCACCTTTTACTTCTACCATATCTCGTTGAATATAATAAATATTCATTATCTATCATATATATATATATATATGTATATATGGATTATAAAGTTGTTGAATACTTTACTGTGAACTGACCAAAAAGAATCTACTCGTACATTGAACCCTAATGGATGACTCTTAGCTTTATGATACAGGGCTATTTATTCATAAGGTTAAATTCTATAAGACCATTTTCACATCATAGACTTGGATATAATTATCTATCACAGTAACATCACATTTTTCACCATAAATTTTTTTATAAAAAATTATAAATGTATCTCCTTCAACTAAATAACCACTACTAATACTCTCCATGGGATTCTGAGTCTACTAAGATGACTTTTTCAAGCCCTATAAATCCATAGTAAAAGCCCCTAGCTATATTGTAGTGACGATTTATACTCAATGAACCTAACAGCATCTTAACTCATGCAACCTACATAGCCTTAAAGCTATTCTTTTTTCCACGTTTTAGCGTAAATGGAACAGAGTACAAATTACAGAACATTATTTTTGCGCTAATTTAGGAGACACGAAAACTATTCCATAGCTTAAGATACAGCAAGTTTTGATTTTTGCCAAATGTAGAAATGGTGTTTTCTACCTGTAGCCACCCCGGCCACCCCCAAAGTCCCCACGATCTCCCCTGAAGCCACCTCGATCACCCCCATAGCCCCCTCTACCATACCCCCCATAGCCACTACGACCAACTCCGTAACCGCCTAAGATACATGTACATACAGTTGATATTCAGAAATGAATGGTACACTAAATAATATATTCTATCATTCGATAGCTTCACCATTCCACTGACCTCCAATACTGGGGTATAATGGCATCTCAAATCCGATAAATTTGATAATTTCCATGTAGTCGACAGGATCAGTTTATACAATATCAGCCGTATATTCATTTCAACTGCTAAATTGTTTCCGGTTATTGAGATCAGCAGGCTATCTTGCATTTAACATTGTGAATTACAAATTCGAACATAAAACATGATAAATAAATTTTATAATCGTTACATCCCATACGATTCCCTTATTTTGATTGGCTCAGAACTCGATAAACAGGTTCGAAATCATTCTTTTCGAATAATGTCCAGTTCAAATATATATTAAAAATTATTATTTTCTTGAATTTCAGTCATTTCAAAATAACAGAACCATTAGAGGCACTGTAAGGAAAGCACATCAATTCGAGCTCATTTAATGATAAAAAACTTTCCGATAAAGCTCATGTTATTTTAGTAGGACTAAGCCAGCTTAATTCTTCTAAATGGAAATTGAAACGGATGAATACCCGTAGAAGAAAGATCTGAATATGATTTATTGCTACGATTCGTTTGATTCAGATGTTATTGTCATAGTTCCTGGAATGATGAAGCTCGAAGAAAGATATGGCTTATTGCGATATGCCAGATTCTATGGACCTTCTGAATCAATATATAAGCTAAAAATAAACCAATCATAGTAAGAGTCTATAGTGAATGATATTCCAATCTATACTATGATGCATTGTGACTAATCTGTTTTATTTCAGAATCAACAAATAAATTGAACAATCATATTAAGAGTCTAATCAATCTGTTAGGCCAGGGAGTACATTCCATTCGGTTCTTTCTTTTGCGCATTGATTTGTACGTTTATCCGTTTCTTATGCTAATTGCAACAGAAGGCGTGCGTAGCTATCTATTTTCTAGGGTTTCAAAAGAATTTATGTGAATATACAAAAGCTCATACCTCTATCACCCCCATATCCACCACCCCCTCCCCTATAGTCCTGATCATAATAATCCCCCCCATAACCTCCACGATCTCTACCGTACCCCCCATAACCACCCCCTCCATAACCTCCACGGTCTCTATCATAACCACCTCCTCCATAATCAGATGTACCACCATAACCTATGACACAGTCATATAAGTATTCGATGTAGTAAAAAATCCACTGCATGTTTATTTTTCTATATTGATGCAGACTCTCTAATGTACTACTCGAGGTAGTATGCTAGCAATAATTTGAATATGTAGCTGCAGAAAAAGTTTTTAGGACAATTATTTGAAGTTTAGCTGTGCAGCTCAATTTTTATTATCACTATGTCTTTTCCTATCTTCGTTCTTTCGGCTATTTCTGCATTTTTGTGCTCTATCAACGGATAATCTCAACAAAATAGTAAACTTCAAATACAACGAATTTATCAAGACCACAATTTCATTTACTATCCGAAAATCTAAATCGCAACTTAGCACAATGCGACCTCTTCAATTATTCGGTTTAGGTTTAAATTTATTAAAAGCAAATCCACTATCCCATTCCTGTACTAAGTTATGAATATATTCAAACCTAAGATACGATCTTCCTTAGATGGCCAGCATGGAGTCAGGCGACAAAACTTAAACAAGTCTAATAAGATAAACGAATCATGCAGATTGGCTAAATAACATAGAATAGATAAGATATTACTAATGCGAATAGTCGCCTACGTACATTTGCATTTATACGTAGTGTACTCAGCTTAATTCAAAGTATTGAAAATAAGGTTATAGAAGCTTTTTAAGTGGTTTCCTTCAATAGAGTTTTAATTGTAATTATGTTTCAGCATTGAATTTAGAAATTTCTCGGCTTATTAGTACAAATCACCAGTTAAATATGTTGAATTCGCCGAATAGCTGTATTGGCTAAAGTTGAACAATAACAGTGAGAGTATTGATGTACTGAAGCTAGTCACTGGAAATTTCATAACGTTATATGGAATCAACCTTTGTGAAATCATGCTTTTTCATTGCTATTATATTCATAACAAGTAACTCAATGCATAAAGTGCTGATGTGGCATCATTAAGCATTTTAATAAGTATGCCGGAAAAGATTTAAATATTAGTCATCACTGCGAAACACAATCAACCCCAGCACAAGGAGGGAGACACAAAAAGACCTCAACAAAATGAAGGCTAGCACACCAATAAAATATAATGGAAAAAATTTCGTCCACAAGTTTGGTCGAGTAGAACATTAAAAAGAAACCAGACAATATTTACTTTTGTACTTGGAGGATAAGCTATATTACCCGTAAACGTCACTATTTTAAAATACAATATTGTGCATAGAGTTTGATTTGTATAGTACTTACCTCTTCCATAACCGTTTCTACCCCCATAACCACTGCTGTAGCCTAGTACAGAAACATTACAAACCTCATTGAATTTTGACTTGCATCTTATAAGAATTATAAAAAAAGCTTACATTGTTGTTTACTGTAGATACAGTACAGGCGAACAAAATAGAATCACTACATATAAAAGCGCATACATATATGCACTATTATTGTCAAAATGAAAGAAAGAATCGTTACATGAATGGGTGCACAAAAACATGTTTTTCAATGTTATCTGAAAAGATAAAATTGTTTAGATCAATGTTGATGTATCAAATCGATAGAGAAACAGCAGAACGAGAAGATAGGAAAGGCAGAGTAATATTATTGATTGACATAAACATTTATACGTCCACAGAGAATACTGTAGAAAGCAGTTCTGTAACTGCTTATTCAAATAAAGAATAGCACCAGGAAACCATTGGATTTTGCAAGGTTTGCCTCAAGACATAGTAAAAATTTCTAAAATATAAATAAAAATTATATAAATTGAATTCTATTATTCAGCAAAAATTGAATTAAATGGTTTTTATTGGAGGCTCTAACAAATTTTGCACCACTAAGTCTTATTCAGATATATGAATTGTGAAATTGATGATAAAATACTTTAAATATGAGCAAAAATTGTAATGCAAAAAAATATTGGATTTTATGAATCAATAAAAATTGACTTAGCGGAGTTTATTTATGGTATTGACAAATTATACATCACTGTTGATGTTACATGAAAAAAGTGCAAGTTAGTGAAACTACATAAAATCTTTCACAAAAAATAAAACCTACCACTGCTCCTTTCTCTAGGTTGAGAAATACTGACTCTTATTGCCCGACCATCTAATTCAGTACCGTCAAGCCTTTCAATAGCAGCAGTAGCTTCCTCGGGTGAACTGTAAGTAACAAATCCGAACCCCCGAGATGAACCGGTTTCACGGTCATAGGTCACAAGTGCCTCTTGAACATTACCATACTGCGAAAATGCAGCGTAAAGCGCACTGTCTGTTGTTCCAAATCCTAATTAAACGATATAAAACAGATTATACTATACCAATAGGGCCATACACAATTTTTTTTTCATTTGAAAGTAATGATGAAAAGTTGTCTCTTTTTAAAAAGGCCAAAGTAACTAACGTCAAGGAAGAAAATGAGCAACGTACTAGACATCCCAGGAAAAGATACATAGGACAAATATTTCATAACTCTATTAATAATATATTCAACAAATATATTTGAAATTTAAGGTACTGGAAAAATAGAAATTTACATTATAGTAAAAGATTCGCAAGTTTAAAATTCCTAACTCTATCAGGGCATGTTCATAGGTAGATATTGATTTAAATATTGGAATTTAACATAAGGGTATTGCCTTCTTAAAAAATATTCAATAGAATTTAACGAATCTACAAATAAATCTTAAGATTTTTGGGACTAGATAGCCAAAATATTATAACAGATAATGCAAAGTAAATTATTTGCAGTTGCCACTCTATAAGTTAGGATTAGTGTTCACTTCGTCCACTGACCAGGCATTCAAATGCAATGCCGGGTTTATTCCCAATTTATGGTAAAGTGAAAATATATGAGCAATTACTGTTAAACAGTATTCAATGAAATTACAGTTGTCTTAAATCAAGGAGATGATCAAGCTATACATTTCAATAAATGAGTCAGTAAAATTTTTACTAATATTATATTAGGAATTCTTTTTCAACCATAATTCTGAAAAACCAAAAATGCATCACCAAATATAACATTTTAATTTAACTGGCAAACTGGCCAAGCTGTTTTATCCTCTGTACTTATCATAAATGTGGAAACCTTTTTGGGCTCAATTTCTCTCACTATAAATCTGTTATGAATTATAGGACGTGGACATTGGTACTATGTTCTCATAGCTCAAGCTTCGATGATTTTTTAATCATCATTAAGAAAAAATAATAACCCATCACAAAAAATCACATTGTCCGAAAACGAATTCTTCCGAATGCCTTTGGCGTCATCCTTAAAAACTGAAACTCACCAAGATTACCGACATGAAGTTTGCAGCCTTCTATTGCACTGTAGCTCATGATTAATGCTCAACGTTCAAAACACGAATTAACTCTTCTTTCGTCCGAAAAATGTGCAAAAGGTCATGTAAATCAAAATAGATTAAACTTGGATTCGATTCGTACGCGTAACGCGAATTTCACGAGGATAGATCGAAAAAATCAAAGCAGAAGAGGAACATCTATTTAACTATCAATTGGTTCAATCATATATTTCACAACGAGCAAGCATTTCAAACGGACATTGGGGAACATAAAACTGAACATAACACTAAAACGCAGCAAACAATCAAACTAAGTCGCATCGAAACAAATCAGAACAAGGCACAACCTACATATGCTCTACGCATTTAAAATGAAAATCTGATAGCCTCCTGTTCCAAGGGAGTATTCTATTGCCAAGATATGGTTAAAAATGAATTATCCGATTGACTCGATTATCACAATTCGATGTACAATCTCATGGTTCCAATTAGATAAATAACATTATTGACAAGAAAAAAGAACGTCCCGCACTTACCCTGCACTAGGATGTTAACGCTATACGCATGGAGCAATGCTGAAAAATATTTTGATAGAAAACTTATTTCACAATTTTTTGGATTAAAATTGATGGAAACAGGCCGACTAATATTAGACGGAATAAATGGATTCGGCATTAGAAAAATGGATGATTTTCCATCATGGTGTACTAAACAAATGAGCCACCAGCCGATTGGATGGCCCAGCAAGATGCCAGGACAATCTATAAATACTCTGCCTATAAGTGGAAGGGATAAACTCCCTCCTGCACATTTCTCTCCTCCTTTCTAATTGATACATACAAGACTGTACTGGTATATCCGTGTAAATCTCATAGGTCGCAAACCGTGTAAAGTCTCGTGCAACAGACAATGTGAATGTTCAAGGATCATTCACATCACGGTTCCACACAGTATGCATAAATTAGGTGTTGAGGCACCGTCACATCATACGGATTACTTTGTCATTATTCTCCAAGCATATTGACCCTAGCTTATGTCGCAGAAGCCACACAATAGAAAAGAGTAGTCTTCCCGCACATCGTACACTTCCTTGACATGTCACTGCAATGCCTCACACACGTCCTTCACCAAACCCGAGCAATTATCTGATAAACAGGTAGAACATCTTGCTCCAAATGCTATCATTGCCAGTCAATTATCCTCTTGTGCCACCTAGCTATACACAATACATTTGTAAATATCCTCCATCACCTTCTGCTTCTGTTTGTACTGTGTGAACAAAAGTATACATAGCTCCTGATGTGCAGCAGCCGTGTATGGGATATTCAAAACAAATCCATAATGTACATCAACATGACTTCTATAGACAAGATCTTGGCAGTTAGCAACTCCACCTTTGCCCGCAGCCTAGCAGACTTCAATCATGATAGCTGCCATTGCAAGGCCTTTGCACTGCCAATCTTCTCAAGGCATTCTTCATTGCTACAGCATAGAAATGTAGTATTGCCATTCTTGTTAAAGGTTGTACACATTGCCAGATCTCTTCTGTCCAGATCCACTGCCACCACCCCCTTGCCCCACAGGTTAGACTTCTGAGCCATGAGGGAACAATCCTTTACCACCTACACCAGTTCATGCCTGCACTTAGCCCATACCTATTACTCATCATCGAGCATTCTGTCAAGCTACTTGTTGCATCACTTCACCTTGGTCAGCCTGAAATGTTCCTCCCAGTGGGTATGCATCTGCTCATGGAAGAGAGCAATGGAAGGTGGCTTGCTCCTACACCTCATTTTGCAATATATTTCAGCAGACTATGCAAAATGCCAGTATCCACTGTCATGCACTTTGTGTCAAACCTGCTGAGAGAGAGGATGCCAAAGGTACATACCTTGTTTGCCACCATAAATAGCTCTAGATCATGCAGCCAAACAAGATACTCTCACTACCATGACTTGATGTGTTTCAGTGGCTGAAATGCTTTCATGTTCAGCAGCAAGTGACCATAGTGTACAAGAGCATACGTAATGTACACAGAGACAGCATGACATGTGGCATTAGTGGATTATAGTTGGAGCAAAACTCAGACTTGGGCTGTCTTAGATGAATTACTTTCATGCAACATGTACTGCATAAAGTTTGCATACCTTGCCATGGTCTGGTGCTTTGAAATGCTGTTCTAGCTCCATGAAGAAGATGTTGAATGTGTGGAATATAGTATGCAACAAGGCATGCAAGGGCAAGCAAAAATAAATATAACAACAAAGCAAACAAAGATGCAATGATAAAGAATACATACTAATGAATGTATTGGGCAAGATGAGGACTCCTGCAGATAGCAGTATGCTCTATAGTGTAGCAGGGTTTACTGTATAGAAACTAGAGAAGAGAGTTAGATGTTTTGTTCAGATAAATAGTGATCACAGAGTAGCCCAAGAGTAAATCATAGGGTTATTCTGTTGTATGTTGGGGATATTGTTGCAGATGTTAAATGAAAAAGTCAGTTTGGAAAAAAACTGGGAAAATACTTGGAAAGAAGGGAAATGTAAATGGGTTCAAAATTTGTATGCAGTTGTTGGAACAAAATGAAATGTTGGAAACATTGGAAGGGTCTTTTGTATATTGAGAAAGAGAGATATGAAGTGCACTTCTATATGTATTAACAGAATGCCTTTTCATCCTGTTAATATGGAGAACCGTGGTGGCAGCACACAATCATGTAGTTTTTGCTGGTGCACTTCAAAATCTGACAAGCAGAGTCAAACTGCATTGCATCAGCCTAATGTAATGCTTTGTACACAATGATAATTTTTCCAAACTTGGCCACAGCTATGGTACTCTTAATGCTGGTCAAAATGATGAAAATGTGATAAAAATGTCTGGGTCTGTTCTCAGAATAACTCTGCCAGTGTGCAGGGCACATATGACATGCAGGTCCAAGAAGCGGCTCATCTTCATGAACACTTGCGTGATACCTGCAATGCATATTCCAATCTTTGCCCTAAGCTTTCCATCGGCGCAGAGTGTGGAGGTCTTCATTTTGACTGTCTTGTGATCAAAAGTGGACCTGCGCTGCACCCTGTCTGCCACATCTTCATGCTTTCTTTTGTGTGGTTCACCTAGAAGGGATGGAGACTTGCCTGACAGCATAAGAGATAGTGCACTGCCTAACTACTGGTGGATCTTGTTGACAGCAGACAGCATCCCTTAGTCAAGAATGTAAAACACAACATGAGCACAAGGAATTTGTGACAGAATACGTAAGTTATTACATCCTAAATTGTGTTGATAGAAGTAAGATAACTCCATCAACACAACAAAATATCACTTACTGAAACTTGTTCTTAAAATTTAAACGGGAATTTATTCTCATAGAACAGAAACTTCAACACAACATTAGGAGAAACGTACCGTAGCTACAGAATAGAATTAAATCTCTTTGAGGTTAATTCCTGACACTTATGGGCATCAGCATTTCCACTGTGAAGCGGATGCATTCTGGGAAATGTACCAAAAAGGTAAGGAAGTAATGGGATGGTGAGCAAAGTACTTGCCTGTCAGAAACATGAAATACAACTAAGCACAAGATACTGTGACAGAAATGTGTATATTTATCATGCACTAATTGTGTTGATAGAAGTGAGCTAACTTTATCAACACAAAATATATAACCTTACTGGTATCTGTGGGGCCAATTCATTTGGAATGGTATAAATGAAAACTAACCGCAGCTATAAATATAGAATCAATCCCTAAGGGAGTTGATTCCTAACAGCCTACCTGTTGGAATGTCCTACATCTACACTGTACACCCTGGCAGCCAAAGTCTATGACAGTGTTGTGAGTGAATGGACTGTGAAGAGAATGTTGCTGAATACATTTTTCCCAACATGCAAATTATGTAATGTTCAATAAATTGTGTCTTGAACTGAATGTCAGAACATTCTGAACCTAAAACCCCTTATATAATTGTATGTGGGTGCAACAAAATGTATGCCAAGGATGACGTTTGTCGGCTGCAAACTATGTAGCAAAAATATATATTCTAATGCATGTGTTAGGAATTAAGTTATTAATGGTTAAATTTGTGATAGCTGTGGAATTCTGTTTTATGGTGAATCATTGTTCTGCATTCTAAGTTTGCAGCAAGTCACCGCTGGATTTTGGTGACAAGCTAAGTTTAGGATCTGTGTATTGCTGTGAAGTATGTTCACTTCTAGCAACATAATTTATGTCTGTAAATGTACTCTTTGTTTTAGTTTTGAGTCTCATTTGTAAACACATTCATAACAATTTGCTATCAAATCCACAAAGTAACAAAATCTAAATGAAAATTAGACTGTACACCAATTTTTATTCAGGAGTTGATTTTTGTTCAAACATTAAAAACTGAAAATCTTACTTTATTGCCAAGAGTTGAATGTTCAAAAGTAACGAGTTCTGCAAGATGAATTTATAATAAAACACTTTATACTATAAAGCTCTTGGATCACATATATCTTGGCATTTATCAAATTAACTTTTCAATATCTAACGTAGATACGTATAGGCTGTTTGTTTGACCATGTCCGTTGTCAACTTTATAATAAATTAAGCTCATAAAGTATTTCATGGCCTATGAGCGTCAGAGCAAATTACTTTAACAATTTTCTGTTACATCTATTATCAGTGAAATATTTATGTCATAAATCATGATTATCTAACGAGAGTTTTGCTCAAGTTAATGTCCTAAAACTGAAGCTAAAAATTATTGTTAGAAGTTTTCCGAGAACTGTTGTTGCGCAATTAATCGATCTACACTATTGATAAGATTGGATAGATGAGTCATAATAATAGAATTCAGAATAGGTGCAAATGAGCAATAAAATAACCTTTATTTGTGAAAGCATATCCACCTGCTTCAATATAGGTATTATCCTGACATAGACGGTGAAAGAACAATTTTAGAATATTATCCAGTCTAATCTGAAAAGTAGTTGCATCGAAAATGATTTTTTCAATCAATTATAAAACCAAACAGGAATATTTCTTCTAGTGTTTTTTTGATAAATTGACCTACCATAGAGCTTTGGCTAAGTAAGAAAAAAGCCAATACTCATTTCGAATCTGAGTGGATAGCCTTCTGATGCACATCATTAAGTGTCAGACATGAAAAACTCCCAATGGATATTACTGAGCATTAATGCTCTATGCATAGACATTGTTGACAATGACTTGACCAAAACCTTGATTTACTCAAAATATATTTCGTTTTTATCAATTGCGAAGAAATGCATTTTCAAATAAAATTAGCTTTTCTTTTTTATAATATCTCTCTGATGAAATCAGTGGTACACTTCAGAATATAAACCTTCTTTGAAGATATGAAACTCATAGAGTTGTCCAAACTTAAATATTTGAATTGAATCGCTTCACCCACTTTCAGGTGCTCCGATTCATACTCCTTCATAGTGGAGTGTAACGAGCTGAGCTATAACTACACGGTGTAAACTGCGGGTATAAAAAAATCTTCTTGGACCACCTAAAGAATTTGCTATATTCAAATATCTGAAAAACTACTTTCGTTCATGTAAAAATTCGTCAAAAGCTAATTCTTTACATGTACGAAGTACAAAAAAATCACTCAAATATTTCAAAAATAAAAAGTTCCACAAATAAAATGTCAATAATTGCTAAAAACAACTACACATGCGCTTTCAAAAATTAATGTCATGAAATCCTTACAGAGGAGTGCAAATAAAATCCTTCAAATTTGCCTTTTTTTAAAATACAGACTGCAAAAATTTTGACACTAGTAACCAATTTCCTATACAGTCAGGCATACAGTTGATATCCTATGAATCGATGGTCTTCTAAATGACTATTCTTTATATTTGTGTGTACACCTGCGTACCGCCATTATTGTACTCTATAGAATCTATAATAGCTTTACACTCTCCACCGATCTTTATATGCTGACGAACAATGATATCGTTAATCCGATTAACTGATAGTTTTTAATGTAATCGACGTTATCAGTGTATGGAACTTTACGAGTTGATCTCTCTATTCTTGTCCCAAGTACATTGATTTACCTATTCAAATGTTAGTGGTTGATAGTGTACAGAGGCAAAAAAATAGCAGACAGAGAAGATAGAATATGATAGTGTCAAAATACAGATTGTAGCACAAAATTCAACTTCAATATAGAACGGCTTTAGAAAAAATATTCTGTAACTGCATATTCATATGACTAGTATAGTGGGTAAAGCACTATACCAGTCAATATCAATATGCACGAATACAACTACGCATGTCTAGCGATATCTATAACACGCCCACCTTATTAATTATTGACAGAGAATGTATGCTTACAAGTAGGATTTAAGCAGTCGTAAAACACTGTCTGCCCTTCGTCTACTGAGCGTAACTGCATCGTATAGAACTCCATCTCCATGTGACCACATTTTGGACATTCTTCATCAACAGTCGCACGACGTCTTTTTGTTTGGGTGACCTAAGATTTATAGCAATATATTAAGACTTAAATCAGCAAGGAAAATTTATCCATGCTAGATTCATATCAGGAATAGAAAACTTTGGATAAATTAATTTTCGATATAACTGGCTTACAAGATTATTCTATAATAGTTATTATCTTAAATTAAAAACTTGAAATATATTATACAATTTTCAGTGATTTTTTAGGTCAATTAAATGACTTTTCATGTGACTTTTCAATGTATGATAGTACTCCATAGTATTTGTATGTTTACTTAAACAAGTTATTTAGAAATTTTGCAAAATAAAAATGCATTTAAAAATCTTGACAATGACTCATAATATGGCTAGAATAAAAAGAAAACTCCGCAATATGAGTATTTTTAAATATTGCAAAATTTTTATCAGGGCTACCAAAACAAATTGTTTTATCCGAAAATCTGAATTTGGAGATAGTACGAATTTCTTTATTTTGGTAGTTAGACACAGTAAACTACAGATTCAACAAATTTACATTTAACTTATTTTCACAGATAGCCAAATTTGACTTCATATTACTTTTCTGTTTATTTCTTATGAGCAAAAACTTACTAACTGCATATTTGTTGTTTCCTAAATTTACTAGAAGTCTAATAATCAATTAAGACATACAGTCCTTTGAATGTATACAAGTGAAAAAACTCTAAATAATCTACCTGACTTTCTAGCTCTTCTACCCATCGCGGTAGAGGGCGTGGCATACTATATGTAGTCACTTCAATAGATCCAAAACCTTCAATGAAATTTTAGCCAATAGAATTTTGATCACTTCATAATTTTCTTTGTGCAAATATCGAAATGGATTTTTCTAAATGATCTTAAACTCTAGCATTCAATTCAATGGATATTACACGAGCTAGTTTTAGTCATCTTTCTGCAAGTCACTTTTTAAATCCAAATCATATATTGACGATAAAATGTTTAAACAAGGTAAAATGGATTAACTCAATTGGGTAAATATACTCTTCCAATACTATAAGGAATTATATATATTAAAGATAAGGAATCTAACTTAAATGAGCAAAAAGTACCCTTAGCCACTCTGTTGTGAATTTATATATATGTACCAATTCTCTATTCAAAATTGCATTAAATTCAAATCATACTGCCCCGAAGCTCTTAGATATATATATATATATATATACCATTTAATATCAATGACAAACTTAAATGACAATCTACCGCATGAAGGTCAATCTAAATAAATAATTTACCAGACATATTTTTGGCACAAAAAAAAAACAAAATAAATTGTCGTGTTCCATCAGCTCTCTCTAGAAATATGCATTTCAATTTCAAAGGGTTTTAAATAACAATAAAATATGTATCACATCGCATTATTAATCAGATTAAAAACAGCAAGAATAATTTGCAAAACATTTAGCAACTAAACAGATGATTTGCATACTTGAAAAATCAAAAAACGACTTGCAGTTTCCACAAGCAATATTCCCAATCTCTGGGAGAGAAAGAATTGATCCGCAATGCGGACAAAAAGGCCAAGGCATTATACTGCGTTGCTATGATGAGAAAAAGTTTTTCTAGGTCAAGAAATAGTTTACGGTGAGAAAAAATTCGGCAGGCCGACAGAGATAAATTTCAAAATTTCAGCTTTTCAGTTTTTTACCAACATTGAAACCTGCCATTGAACACCGCGAAGCGAATCACAAATTACTCGGTTTCAGTTGGTGTTCGGGTTAAAGTGGTTTTGATCAATTATTAATTTATCTAATGTGTAGTGAGTTAAATAGATGTCGATCAACTCTAAACATATTTCGCATAAATATACTTGTAAGGGTTACTATGTTTTTCATTAATCTTCACTATCTTTCAACAAAATAACCAGACAGCCCGTCAGGATTTTGGATGTTATATAATTCCAAACTTGCTCTGAAAGTAGGATAGAGGCCAATTAACTCAGCATCTTGATAGCAGTACTTTTCGACTATGTTGAGATATGGTTCAGCATTGACCAGCTACCTGGTTCCTCCTCTTCAGCTTCATCTAACTCATCTTGCTAATCTTCAGACTCTTTTCTTTTCATTAAAGTCTCGTTTTCTCAGCTATCACGAATATTGAACATGTTTGCATATGTTCAACTACATCTGCATATATACTTAAAAGAATATTCCCTAATTTATGATTATGGGCATGAAATGATTCACCTACTCTTCTAGCATACTAGAAAATGAGCCAATTTTTCAAAAATTTATGTGAATATGTTCACCTTACAGGAGAATGTGTTCATGTCAAAGATATGGACTGTATGATCTAAAAATCATTCAGCAGTAAGGTATATGGGTTAAAGAGGTGTTTGACATGGCAAATGTTGCTGCATTTCAAATTGCTGCTTCATTAGTTGTTGGACAAGTTTTACAGTGCATGAAACATTTTCAGTCACATCATATAAAATTTAGGACACCAGCTTCTTGCAGTTCACATTCGCTTATCAGGTATAAAAATTTTCACAAATTACTTTTGGCAAGTGTTGAGGTGCTTGCAGAGCCTTCCTGTTGGTAGCTCTTTTTTTCCTGCACTCTTTGCTTTTAGAATGTCAGGGTAGCATTGCTGGCATTTGTATTGAATACTAGGACCAAATTCACAGGCACAGAGCCAGTTAGTTTTCATTTTGCTTTTACTTTGATCCTGTTTTGTCTATCAGCAGAAAAAAAGAATTTTCTTCCCAATAGTCTTTTAAGACCACAAACCTATTATTGTTCCTTCATAATGATTTGATGTGTTTGTTCTAAATGCTTTGGTGTATCTCTCAATACTGTTATACAGCAATTCACCTGTAAAATGTTGTACAGGAATCAAATTTCTATGCCACTACTTGGCATAATAAAGGCATAGAAATCAATTAGTAAATTTTTGGCTACTATGCACATAACGCTTTATATTGTTGGGTACCCTAATCTCCATGTATTAGACATACCTTGATGCAGGTCAGTCAAATAAGCAGGTTTTACACAATCATTGTAAAATTCATGATATTTTTGTACTTCTTTTAAGTAGCAGCATGCATTGTCACTTTTTAACTGTACTAGAAATAGAACTTTTACTCAATTTCTTCTAGACTTGACTTTACATTTGCTTGTCTTCAATGTTTTATAATACCAAAAATTTGCACTTATGTTGAAGTTTAGAAAAAAGATGTGCTAAAACTAGTTTTATAAATTAAACGTTTAGCTGATAATTTTTAATATTGATCATATCAGAATAATTAGTAAGTAAGAATTACTTGGTGTTCAATAACTTGGTGTTTAATAACTTGTTCAATAACTTGTTGACCTTATCACCAAGGTAATCTATAAAACTGGTGTGAATTAGCTTTTCCATTCTGAATAAATGATTGGTTTCTAAATGAACAAACTATCAAAAATAAAGTAAATAAAGTATGTAATCAAATGGCACTTCAACCCTTAAGAAATTGCAACAAAGGAATATATCTGAATGAATTTTTGAATGCATGCACTTGCCAAGTGCATCAGGCGTAGTTACCTTGGAAGCCTCAATTTACTATTTTTTGACATTTTTTCTAATTTCATGAGAAAAGATTAAGTCACATGGTATTGATGACTACACAACAAACAAGTGATCTAAATTTAATATTGTTTTGCACAGTACAGAGGTTGCATCATTCATATGTTTTTAATTTGATACTTTGATGACAATTACCAATTTTAATATCTCCAAGAACGTGTTGGAGAAAAGCAACTTTAAACATATTGATCCTGATAGATGCTAAAAAATTCACAATTAAAATTCATGAAATCTGTTTAGTTATAAATAAAAGTAACTAAAATATAAGTAAAAAACTATCTTACTGAAAAAATGGAGAACAGAATTGCGATGTGATAAATTCAGATGTATGAATCAGTTTTGCTATTTTTGAAATATCGTATACCAGGAATATATAAACTAGAAACAAAAATGAAGAAAAGTTCAATTTCTTTTCTGCGTAAATGGTGACTAAGAAGTAAAAGTATACATATCATATATTGATGTAAAATGTAATGTTTGTGGGGGACGGGGTTTGAACCCGCGAGTACATAGTACGTTGCAGCTTAAGTGCAATCCCTTAGACCACTCGGGCACCCCCACTTTTAACAAAATTAGGTAATTCTTTATATTTAAAGTAAAATTATATCTACTGGGATATTACATCATCCATTGTATCAGTAAAACAAACTTATATAAAAGATGTCTGGTAAAAAGAGTTGTTAACAAAGAGTGCCTACCATGCTATTTTTACATTGCTGCCTGGACAGCATATATATTATTTGAAAAAAATAAGCATTTCGTATAATTCTTTAGAATTGTACAAAATAGTTGTTTGAAAGAGAATTTGATTTTTCATTCAGTACTAATAGTGTTTTACTGAATGTTTTATTAGTGGCATCTAACTAAATTTTTTATTGTTTTAAAGAGAAATGAACCATTGCGTAAAATTTAGTACCAATGTAAGACTAGCTATTTTCATATATTTTTAGTTTAAATCTGACCTATTTTTATGCTTTACAATTACTTTTTAACTGGCTTATTTAACTGCTAACCTTTGTACATTTTTTTATTTTTTGATCATGTCAAATGGAGATATTTCAAGTCGTTTCCTTGTGGCAGTTGTTGAGTAAATCTCAATACTGTCCTCAGGCAACTGAATGAAAGCTACAATGTTGCTATGCATTTAACTTGATTTCTTTGACTGAATTATAAAAGCATGAATGAATCTAAATTTAATTCAATTTGAGGTCCCCCTTGTTACTTTGTTATGCTCAAATGTACCATTTTTTATATTCTGTTAGTGTTTACTTTGCATTTAAGTCCTTCAACAGTTTGAAACTGAAAATTTGAATTAGCTTACTATTTTTGACAACTTAACTTGTCCTTATTAAATTTTGCACTATCATTTCATCAGTGAAATGAAAATAACAATTATATTCTTCAATAGTACTGTTGGTTGAAAAATTTTGTTTTCTAGATGCCACTGAACTTGCGAGCAAAAGCTACACTTCTTTTGTAAATGATAGAGCTCACTCAACTGTTTGATATATCAATAGGTTGAAATTTCATAGAGTGTGCACTTAAACTGTTATTCATTTTTAGCAGATATGTAAATATGTAAGCTTTCACTTTAATAAGGCCATTTAGTGACAACTTTCTTAAAGCTTTGCTACCTCCAGTACAATGAATTGCAATAATTTTCTTCTGTGCGATGCAACTATTTGTACTTTATCTTCTGACATAATTGTGAAAAAATATATAGCAATTTAATGCAATGTTATTGGCACCCCCATATATAAACTTCACTTTTTCCATCGAATTTGGTCAAATTTAACATTATTTGCCTCCTCTCAATTAATGTGCAAACAAAAAAATGGAACAAAAATCAGTTTATGACACTGTATTAAGATTTATGCCTTACTTAATAAGGCATTTCATTAGGTAAGCACGCTGAAATTAGAAATACAATGAGCCAATTATAGTCAATCATCCACAGTACTGATTTTTAATTGGTCTATCCGTAGCAGCGAATTTTATCCGTGCATCCTTTTTCAGCACTCTGAGGAGCTCCGAATCTGAAAAATATTAGAAAAAATTTTATGGAAAAGATTGAAAGTATAATTACGAAAAGCTCAGAAACTAATCAGTTAAAATGAATTTTTTAGAGCATAATACTATACACCTAGGAATTAACAAAATGCAATATATATATATATATAAATATGTTCAAATGTTTATATATATATATATATATATATTCAATCACATTTTTGTAGTTAAATAAGACGACCTCTAGAGACCTATGAAAGAATGCACTACTGAAAACATTCCGAATTCTACGCACAATATTTGTAAAATAGTAATTAACTCTCAGTAAATATCGTTTTAATTATATAATCCGAAAATAGTCATTTCCAATCTGAAGCTGAACTTGGCACAATATGATTATTTGTATATTCGTTTTAAGTAAGTGTTCATTGAAAAGGAACTTATTACTTCCAAATTTTAATATACGTTTACCTTCCTCCAGTAGACAAGTACTGCTGATGATATTTTTCAGCAGGGTAAAAAACAGTTGCATCTTTCAGCTCTGTTGCGATTGGTTGAGAATATTTATTCTTGACCAATCCAAAAAATTCTTCCATTTCTTTTCGCTGTTGCTCGCTATGCGCGTATACGCCAGTTCGATATTGACTTCCTCGATCATTTCCTTGCCCGTTAACCTGTATGATACATATGCATCAGTACATTCGATTCGCTTTTACTGCAAGTCAATAAAAGCGGAACTCACAAACTTCAAGGTATGTTGCGACTACTCAGTCTACTACAGATTCTTTACTTGATTTCTGAACTTATATTTTAAAATGGTTCAATTCCCTTGCACTGAACAGTCATAAGTGTATTGTAAGCAAGTATGCATGAACATTTATTAGTGTAAATGTGTCCATATGTACTTATATATTTTTGTTTGTATTACTATTTAAATGTACTCGTACCAAATTATTAGCGTCGTGTATTTATCAGAACGATTACATGATAAGCCTATATTACGTATCTATAAGTTTGTCCAGACCTTGAATATGTAACCTCGAAGTCCAACATAGACCCATTTAAAATTTTAAGCATACAATTCTCTTAAATGAACTCTATGCAATATTGAGCACTATGGAGCTTTAGATCTGGTATGTCGTACATTCGGGGAAAGTGGCATATATAGAAGCATCGCCATGTATATCCACTAGTACTTAACCATCTGGGAAATCTTATTTGGGGTTTCATGCATGAAATCGAGGTAAATATCACTGAGTTAACTTATGCAACAGCACTACGGTGCCTAATTCCTAAACCAATAAAATTCATCTTTCTATTTCTGAAATAATATCCTTTTCGCCAATTTTAATCACCAAAAGGAATGGTTTTTGCTTCTTATCATCTCTTAAATAATATTCTTTCCGCTTATTTTAATTTTACTTGTTGAAAGGTGCAATTTTGACTTTTTAAAACTTCATTAAGAAATCATCCAAATGCACTTATCTCGAAAATCAGAGCCGAATGAACGCAATGTATAAATAAAATGTTACTCTACCTGAGTTGGATCAATTCGACTCAAAAACACTTCTAGTAGGTCCTGAAAAGAGACAGAGCGAGGGTCAAAGTAGACTTGTACCGCTTCCGTGTGTCCACTCATGCCGGAGCAAACTTCTTCATATGTAGGCTGTATAGTCAATAAAGACAGTATCAATATGAGCTAACATGTATTCTTATTGAAGATATTGCTAGCTATAAATATTTGCTTGCAATATGTGTTAGTACAGGGTGTTATTAATATAGAAGTACATCATTAAACCTCAAAATAGAATTGTTCTAGAAGCTTCTTCTACAACTATATATTTAAGTATGAACTAGTATACTGGATTGCATCCAATTCTTGTGTGCATCAAGTAAACAAATATTCCTAGGCATTGCTAGTAATAAAGGAAAATGACAGTGACTACGATATTGGAAGTGATGCAATTATTCAATATTTAAATGTATAACTTGTCTGATTCTAAATTTCAATTAGTTACTATTCGCATAAAAATTCTTTAAATATCAAATGATGCGGATTGATTGAAATAGCAACTTTTGAGCTCAGAAATCTTACTTTAAATTAGAAAATTTGGTTGTAATGTAAATTCATACCATATCCGTTTTTCCTTGGGTATACCCAACATGTGTACTCATGACTCCATTTACACGCTGAAGAGCTAGTTCTAAGCCCCAAAAGCATCCTCCAGCAAAGGTAGCAATCTATAAACAAACATAATACATGAGATATATAAGATAGAACGAATTCACTTATATTGTTTCACAGTAGTGTATGAATGCTTATTTATGTAACTGGCAGGCTTTTCTTAATGCCCACTGAGATAATTTTTTATTCATGTCGGACTTTGGCCGAACAATGGCAAGAGCAAAGTCTTTAGTTCTATACCAAAAAAATACTTCCCTTGGTCAGATGAGTGTAAGTCAAGGTATAGCTTCTTCAAGAAAGCAAGAATAATATCAGACAGCTTATATCAAGAAATCTAATTTTGTCTTAGCCAATCAAGAGATTTTAAGATATTATTGGCCAATAATAACAAACCGAAATGACTCGAATGCTGAGCTTTAATTCAATGTACTCATCCAACGATTTTGATTTCTTCACCATAAATTTTATATTTGGCCTTCCAATAGGTTGCCAAAGTCTGCAGCGAATGAAATTAATCGTCTTCTAAAAGTTTCTCCATTACTTCGAGCAAGTTATAGATATTCTTCTAAATATTTTAGAATTTAGCGGGTTTCTAAATACTTATCCAGTTCTGGTATTTCGATAAGTTATTTCTAAAAATTTTGAGTATCGGAAACATATATATTCTTACATCCCATCCATCTTTACTCTTAGCAGGCACTTTGCCTTGTATTGCTGCTTCGGCTGCTTCTTTAGCGGAACCCTCCAAAATGTCATAGTCTATGCTTTTTTTCCCGAAGTTTCCAAACAACATTCGAAGTGAATTTCCAGGAAGGTTAACAGTTGCTAGCATATTTTTGTAAGTAAACGTTCTACCACTAAAGGAATGTATCCCTACATATTATATATATACTATCAATAGAGGATTGTAAATAGTTGAGTGTAGAGTACAAAAGATGCTGATATGTATATTTATTTTTTAATCTTTTATGCAACGACGAGGGCAATCAAGTTTGTTGAAGCATTATCAATTCAGAAAATAAGTTCACTCGAGAGTGAAGTCAACGTGACATAATATTAAGCTCAAGTAATCATAATCCTAGCATGCGCAGAGGCATTGCCAACCAAAATCTTATTGAATTTAACCAACTAACCCTATTCCGGACACCTTACATTAACTTCAGATTACCTTAGTATTACCAAATATCTACAAGGTAGTCGATATGGCAACTCAGTTGCTTAGTGGGTCTTGAACATAATTTCAAATTTGTCAATGTCGAATTCTTCAGAGGCATATAAATCCAAAGTGATTTTGTTGTTAGCAATTGGAAAAAATTTGATTATCCACATGATATTAAACAATGGTACGTATGTATGCATGAAACAAGTACTGTTATTGTAAAGAACAAAAATATTTCTTCCAAAATTTAAGCAATAATATTTTAAGAAAAATAATACAATCACTTTAAGAAAATCCAAGTGAAACTATGATTTCGAAAAATATTGCTAAAAATAATATTTTTCAATTTCTTAGCCAGGCCAGTGGCAGATATTTTTCTAATCTTTTGAAAACCAATGAAATTTTATTATTATTTTCAATGCGAGAGCTAAAAAAGTTTAACTTTTAAGACCTAATAAAATCTTTTTTCATAAAATAAGAGGATCATTTTCAATAGTAACAATAGTCTATCTTTCAAATTTAAAAGTCAGAAATCTTAAAAATTAATTATATTGCCAACAATAAATTTTTTTTCCGTACGATATTAAAGGTTGATAATTTTTGTTAAATTAAAAAGATTTGTAATGTTTGAATGCTTTAAACTGCACAGAAGAGAAAGTTAAGCTAACATTCAAACAAGAAAATATGCGTAATTGAGTCATATTTCACAAAAGAAATAAATAGAGTTTATAATAACTTCGATTTTGGTTGATGCAAGCACAAAGATTTTAAAGAAGTCAACTTGTGGAGTGAAAAAAAATTACAAAAATATCGAATCAAATTTGAAATTTCTCTTTTCGTAGTGCCCGAAAATGCTATTTGCTCTGTTTCGAATTGTTCGACAAGCATCTCGGACAGTCTCAGTTTAAATAAATTTAAGTAAGATAGAGTTCGTATAAATATTTCGTGGTAAAATTAACTTGCACCACCTCTGAAACTGGAACCGGAAAACGCGAGTACGTTTCTCCCATTGACACTTCCAACCCTAGCGAAAGCTGCTATAGAAGCACTTGCACATACTAAAGTATTTAACTTCATTATCCTGAACTTTTTGGATAGTGTTTCTCTGAATACTGTGATGATATGCATTAGTATAAACCATCACGTCAGCGTATCAAGTCAGTGTTTTATATCAGCAAACTTACATAGTAATGATACGGATACACGGTTAATCCGTTACGATGAATTGTATATTTCGTACACCACATGCAACATTAATTTGTTTAAAACGCAATTTGAAGGAGGCAACAAAAAATTACTATTTACTTGAAATTCAATAAAAAAATGCAGTTCTTGCACCAGTACTAGTGATCCCTGTTAGATATTCATAGAGAATGGAATGGAATAAAATAATTAAAACAGTGTAGTTTGAATAAAACATTGCCTGAAGTGCACATTCAAACAATTTAGAAATGATGTATTGGTAACATTACTTTATGTCAGCATTACCATATCTGTTGGTTTAACATTGTTTTTTTACTGCATGATTTTATTAATCATGTTAAAAAATTTTAAAAATAAGTTAAATGGATTTTGTGGAGTCTACTTTGATATTAATTCTGCAGGGCATCTCATCGTACACTTTGCACCTTCAGGTACAAAAATACAATCTATAAATAACTCTTCTGGTTGTACCTAACTCAACCATAAGAAGTGCAATTTTCAACAAGATTTTTTCTTTAAATGATTTGCAGGCTGTTTTCAGACTGCATAGTAACAGCTTAAACTCATAGACAACCCCTGAAATCTCTTTTTGTTTGTACACTGCGGCATATATTTCAAGTTATGCATAAAAATCAAACACAGTTGATCTTGTCATAATTACTTAAGTCTATGATCTAACACACTACCCTATAGAGATTAAATATATATATATATGTTAGGAATTAGCATCTAAGGGAGCTAATTCTATTCTGTAGGTGCAGTACAATTTGTTCATGTTTTAATTTTGGTTTCTGTTTGAATTTAGATCGGTTTCAGTTCGGCTTCAGTTTGGTTTTAGTATGGTTTCAGTTTGATTTCAGTTTCAGTTCCAAAATACTTCAGAGAACTAAACCCTGTTCTTCATGCTACTATGTTTTGTGTGTTGCAAAAGTTATCTCTCTTTCAGCAACACCTGCAGGTTAATATCAAACACTATTTCTGTTTTTATGCTATTTGTTGTGTCTGTATTTTCCTAGCAATATATCATTTAGTAATATAAAGATTAACACAATCACAACTTAGATTGACAAGATTTTCACATAAGAAACCTTTAGAGCATGGAAACACCATAGTAAGATTTGCCGTGACTTATCTATTACATGTTCCATATGTAAGTTATTCTAAGGTTTTTGCTGATAGAGAATGGTATAATCAAATGAAACACCTTAACAATCCTGCATCTGTTTGGTGATGTAACAAGAAAAATTGTTTCTTAGAACAATTATTATATGCTCTGATTTCAACAATTTGGGATAAAAACTTTCATTCCTGTCAGATTATCATGCCCACTTTGAACTTTTTATTGCTGCTAGGTGATAAGCTAGATAATCTTGCAAGTCCTCAATCTCAAAATATTATTAAGGAAATACCTTAGATAAATTGCACATTATTTTGAATGTAGTAGACAAGGTGGTAACATGAAGTGCACAACGACTATAGAGGCATGGTAACACTATATAGACATAATTTGCGTTGTTGAGAGTGAATAAGAAACACACTCAGCAATGCAACAAACAAAGTCTCAATGCCAATCCATCTGGAGAGTCACAAAATGATGCAGCTAAGTAATGGAATAACTCTTAAAAGAGTAATTCCCTTGAGAAATATTTATTGTAAACAAATTAGTTCCTAACGCACATCCATATCAACCATATGTAAGTGTATTTTTGTAGTGACATATGCGCAATACTGTAACATTTAATTGTTGTAAGATAAATACTGAAAGCATTGTATAGACATAAAATATCAACAGCTAAAATAACATCCATTTTGCACTTTGGTGATACTGCCATCTAATCTGGCAAGTTTATGATTTGATTCAATTCTATTGGGTATTTAAAATCATTTGAAACATGTTCTTGGATCAACTGCAGAGGCTTACAAGAACAAAATGTTTAGTTCAGTATTTTTAAATGCATCAAACATCCTTAATTTTTTTGGTCTAGGAAAGCAAGAGGTAAGTACAAATTTTCTCTTATTTATATTTGTTTTTTTTTAAATGTATTTTTTTTCTTATTTAATGTGCAACATATCATTAATACTGAAAGTTCTACTTTAGCAATCAGAGTAACCAGTTGAATCTCTTGATTTTTTTTAAATCTTAGAAATTTGCTAGAATTTGGTAGATTACAAAGCATACTTAATTCACAAAACCTTTAATAGCTTCAATATTATGTGTACACATTTCATTTTTTGTTGTAATTAGGTCATGTGATATTATTATAATCACCATAATAAAAAATATTGGCAGTTAAATAGCTTTTATCAAAAAAATAAGCATTAAAGCAGCTGTTAAATAAAGTAAAGAAAGACAATACACAAGCAATACAAGCAAAAAGAAAAGGAATATTAATGAATGAATGTATTATGTAAGCAAAAGAACTTTAATTACCAGGCAGTGGCTCCTCAATTAGCAACAGTGCAACTCTGCAAAAAAGCAGAGATCTGCTTAAAGCAAAGAGAAGATTGAAAAGATGCTGAAAGGCATTACATATTTAGACAGCGGAGATATAGCTCGGCCATATATGTAATTATGGAGATGTTCCTGTGGATATTGAGATTATCTTCAGAATATTTTTGAAAAAGTACATAAGATTAGGAATTTGTGCAACATTGAAGATGATATTGGAACCTAATAAGAATAAGGTATTGGGATGTACTTTTACTTATGATAGCTATGACATGGGAACATAGTATCATACTAGCAGCTACAAGTATTCCATGATTCAAGTTCAATTTTCTACCTCTCTCAATAGAACTTATAGAAATGAGTTACTTTGGACTAATGCAAATGCCAGGAAAATAAAAAATTCAGTTTTTTATATACTTTGTTTCAAAAGTTTACTTTTCTGCATCCAACTTTTTTAAATTTATCAGTTTTTAAAAAAGTTAACATAAACCAGATATTTTGTTTTGACAAACCACTAGAAAAATTTGTTCCTACATAATAAGAGCAACAGTCTGAGAAGTTGATAAACACATAGTTTATTTTTGTTCCAAAGCATAAACATTAACCTTTGTACTTTTATTTAATATTCTGTGACCAGTCCCTTTAATGATATGTTTGAAACTAGCAGGACCTTTTGTGAGCTATAACACTTAATTAAATAGCAAAAAATTTCTTAGAAATATATTTTTATGTTGTTATTGGCTTGATCCAGTCCCAATTGTAACTTAAATCTAAATCTGTGATTTTATTCTTATGGTTTTTTTTAATATATTTAATTTTTCATAGTATGTTGCAATGATTTTTATGGTTTTTTACTGTAATTATGTATCAGTACCAATTATGCATCCATCAATGAACTTTAAAGGAGTACAGTTTTCACCAATCATGAAAAGTTTTTTCAATTTCAAATGGAAAATTGCAAATAAAAGCCCACAAATTCAGTAATAAAAAGCTCTTAAAGTTTCAAACTAAAATTATATTTTTTTGGAGTTATACCCTTCATATTATATTTTGCATATTTTCATATTGTTGAAAAGTTTTTAAGTAGTAAAAAAACATGTTTATTTTGCAGTTAGTGACATTTTCTATGCTACAAATTAATTTTTTAAACTTTATTTTTAATTTTTAACTATCACTTATTCAGATTTAAGTTAAATTATGCACAACAATCCAAATAAAAGTTTTATATTCTGAGATCAACATACATTTTCTTAAGGCAAGCAAATTGCACTGAAACATAATCCAAGAAGTTGAAGCAAATAAGAAACACAAAATATTACACAAAAATTACATTTATACTGATCCTTTGTCATGTGTTGATGAGAGTGAATCTTGTCAACACCGTACAACTTATTCTATGTGCATACAAGACAAGTTAAATCAAACTATAACCACAACTCCTTGATGGAATCGTACATAAATAACAATATAACATGAATCACAATTCTAAGACAAATCACACAGCAAAAACATATTAAGTCCTGACACATTTGCTATCTGTATGTATATGACCTGTCTACTAATATATATTTTAACAAAATTTCTGTATTTTTTTTTGAAAATGTCTTGGGCTTCAAAATCAAGATATTTAGAATGAAAAAATAATTGCTCATGAGTGAGCCCTAAAAGCAATAAAAATTGAGGATGTATGTATGGTCCAGTAATACTTACCAAGAAAATTCATGATAGACAAACAGTTTTTAAAGTGCCAGAAAAAGATAAAAAGATGAAAAACAGTGAGAGCACTTGACTAAGTGATGCAAATAAAATTGAAATATACAAATATACTGAAGTTGAAAAGCTTCAGAGTAAATATTCTTTGTATAATTAAACAGGTAAAGATTAGTGCACTACATAAAAACCTCTTATCTCTGCAAAAAATGTGATAATATGAACTGATAGAAAATGACAAATTCAATATGTACCTTTATGAGTGAAAAACATTTTAACTAAAAAACTAAGTTTCTATCTATATAATTACAATTATCTGTTACGGACAAATTTTATAATAATTAGTTCTTAATAGAATTACTCTCTTAAGAATTATTCCATTACTTAGCTGCATCATTTTGTATAATGCCAGTTAACCTTTGTTTTTCTAACAATAAAAGGTCAAAAATTTTGTTTGGCATTATTTTTCATCATTATCAAAACTCCAAGATGTTAAATTTGTGAGTCTCTAGATGGACTGGCATTAGGATTGTTTGCTGTGTTGCTGAGTTGTTTTTTATTTACTATTAGCAATGAAAATTATTTCTACATAATACTACTATCCTTCTGTAATCTTTGCATTTTTATTGTTACTAACTTGTTCTTTGCATTCACAACATTGCTGTAGAGCACAAAACACAAAAATAAACCATTTGGCTACTACCGTAAAGTTTCACCAAAATGTTTTAATTTGGGACCCAAGTCATCAGAAGACAACTAGACTGATTTTCCAGCTCTATAATATCTCATATCTTACATTTTCTCTTGCAAAATCTAACCTGGACTCTTTGTGTGAATATACCAAATATTCGCTTTACATAGTTTATACAAGCATTCATATTGATTAGAGTTGTAAATTAAAATGATTGGATTTCATCACCAATCTTTATTATTCTAATCTGAATGTAAGTCAAAGCTTTACAAAATACTTAACTGATAGGGTAATATAAAAATGTGTGGAAAGTGCAGAATTAAAAGCTATGAAACCTAAATCATGGAATGTATACTTGAATAATGTGGAACATACTAGAAATATATAAAGCAAAAAACTACTACCTAGCTGTTGACATAAAGTTATCTTAAAAAAATTTCTTTTGCTTCATTAAATTTTACACACATTAGCAAGTTTCATGACATATTTGGTTTTTTAACGTCATGACTGTTTATTATTTAAATGAGAACTTTTCAACTAGTTAGAAAAAGTAAAATTGCAGGATAATATTGTAAAAAATGCTAATGCTTTTTTTCAGTTCAGTTTGCAAGTGATAGATTTAGCACAAACAAATTAGTACCAGATACATTATAGCACTATAATGATCATGTGAGAAACAATTATATCATTCAGCCAAAATTACATGAAATTTCATTTTTGATTATAAATAACTGCATTTTAATTATTTTCTTGCTAAAAAAATTTTTAGTATTTTGTGCAGAATGTGAAATATTATAATTCTTGTACTAAAAAAAATTAAAATGGAAAAAAACCAAGTGTATAAAATAAATTCTGCTTAAATATTGCAATGACCTTCATCTTGTAAGAAAATAAAAAAGATTCTTATTGAAGTAGTGAGCAAATTATCAATACTTATTATTTCTGAACAAAACATCAAAAGTTAGGTCCAGTTTTGAATCATTAAATAAACTGTTAGACATCAAGATTAGAATATGAAATTAAGAGCAATCTCTACAATTCAATTGTAATGTTACCTAAAAGTAATTGATTCAATTTTTTTCATAATTGTTAAAGTTCTTAAGGTTTCATGCTTTTGATCCAGTTGAAAAGTCTATATTTTATGCCTCTCCCCAAAAATCATTAAAGTATATATTTCCAGTAACTTCATCTATACAATTACAATCAGACATACTACACCATTATTCCATTGGCTAAAAAAATGCTGTTTACGGATTATAACCAAAATGGTATCACTGCAGAACTAAAAATGCACGTTAGGAATTAACTCCCTTAGACATTAATTCTGTTTTTACAGCTGCAGTCAGTGTTCATTTATGACATTCCAAGTAAATTGGCTGCACAGATTCTAGTAGGGTTTTATATTTTGTTGTGTTGATGAAGTTAGCTCACTTCTATCAACACAATTAGTGCATGATAAATATACACATATTTCTACCACAGTTTCCTGTGTTCTGCTGTTTCACGTTTCTAACAGCACATTAGAAAGGTTTACAATGTGTAAATCATCTATTATTACAGGTATTGAAATTCTTCTGTTAATACTATTGAATTCTGTCTCAGTAGCTTTTATGAATACCAAAGAATATAATAAACTGATTTATAGCCTAAGGTTCACTCTACAAAAATATCATGAAGTGGATGACAATCTAAAGGGAATCAAAATTATGCCCAAGACTTGATTAAAATATCTATACTTTGAATTGGGCTAAAGCTATTATGCCTTTGTTGGCTGAAATGCCAAAGTCAGCAATGAAATGTCCATCCATGACAAACTATATTTTAAGCTTCTTTTTTGTTTATATTTCATAATTAAAATATACATTGTTTTCTAAAAACATTTTAACGGATAGAGCTATGTTCAAGTTTGATGCATCAGAGAGCTTTACTCTTTACTTCATCCTTATTTAAGGTTCTCTTAACAAATATGTGTCATTTCTGCCTATAAATGCAATTTTGATTTTAGTCAGTTTTCTTGCTTTAAAGACTTGATTGAAATAGGTACATTAGCAACATAAGGCCTAAAAAGACTTTTTTCTGAAAGCGGATATAAATGATACATATATATATATATATACCATTTGCACTGTATGTAAAATTTGTGGACACTAAAAGTTCAACGTATATATGATAGGCACATCAGTTTACCCGCCCTTTCTAGCTAATGAAACAAAATTTTTCAGGATCAAATTTTTTCTATAAAAGAAATTTGATATTTTTTTCTTTGGTTATAAATTACATAGGCTATTTTCATGATACGGGTTTATTCACAAAACTCCATTCTGCAGGTATCGCATAAAATGTATGTCATTGCTCTTAGTTTAAGAAGCAATTACCTTTAGGAGCAAAAAATAGACTCTTGACCAGAAATGAGGCAGTAAAAAATGGAATTGCAATTGCTCAACTTTCCAATATTGAGTTTTTCTTGTTTACTTGATAAACGTTATTTTTGACATTGCATTTTTCATCAAAGTAGTTATGTCTCTCAATTCAAATTTCATAGACATGGACATTAAACGAAATTTACGCATTTTTTGCTGGGTGTGTTGCTCATTTTTGTTTTCTTTATAGCAACATTGGCTGATATACAATGCATATATTTGGCTAGCTGAAATGATGGGATTCAAGCAACAAACAGCTTTCACTTCCAAAAAATTGCCAGATAAAAAATCTAGTTTTCGCATTTAAGAAAACGTGCCATAACTCTCTTTTTACGTTTCTTTCAAGTTTAGAAACTAGACGCAGAAAAATCCTCTATCAATGCATCTAAAATCAAGCTATACATTTCCCAAAATAGGTCTTATGTATTAAGGACGACACCTTAATTCGTAATGGTTTAATAAGCTATTACAAAAAAACGCTTCGGACACACATCTAAGAGTAATGGAATTTTATAAGTTCCTCTAACTTGATTTCCAATTTTAATGAAGATTTTGCTTTGTTTCATATGAGATTATTATCAACTACTATTCAATGAGCAACAACAGGAAAGAAGTGTACATGCCAAAGCACTTTAACTATTTACAGTACGAAAGTTGAATTTTCAAATTTTAGATTATAGTTGTAAGATTTATTGTTTGACATCAACAAAAATCGTTTTGCACCTATGTAATCTGCAGATGTAACTTCTATACAGTTTGCTCAGATATATCAAATGCTCACTTATAACAAATAAACAAATATGAAATATTATACTGTACTCACCTTCATATTTTTCAATAGACTGATTTCATATCTCATAAACTAAATTGGTAGTTTTGACAGATTCGCTATATACAAAATGTATTATATAGTATTTGTATAGGTACCTTCCCAACCCCTTTTCTAGTAACTCAATTGCAACATACTCTTTAAACATATTAGGTAGCTTGCACTGGCATGATCACCTTACTCCAATAACTAAAAATTTTAATTCAATTCTATGCTCTAACAGTATTTTTCCATTTGCTTCCCAAGTACTCTCCAAAAGGCACTTGTTTAAGTTCTTCAAGGGTTATAGAGTCCAGCAAAGTATTAAATTTCAGGAAATCTGTTTCTTCCCTTAGTCCGTTATTTTCAATAGCAGTGTCCATAACATCTGAAAAAATACCATTTTCATAAACAAATTCCATTACTATGCAGTATGGTCGAAAAAACTCAAGATAATGGAATGTCCTTAGTCTCGTGCATAAGTCTGTACGTTATAGATTCTGGAAAAATAAATGATGACTTAACCATGAATACAGACTTAAGTATGAAAGCCTAGAATTTTTCAAATACAATAATTGCAAACCCTTTTCTATTCCGTTGATATTTCAAAAACTGATAACGACGGTTACTCCATAAATTGTTAGTTGATTGAATATTTCGGATTTTAGAGATATCAATTTATACTAGCATAAAACAGAATCGGAAGAGTGGTACAGCTATCAAATAACAGAAAATATATTTTGCAGACTATCAATGGCTAGAATGTCAACTATATCTTGTTCAAGCAATAAATTACATTCAGCTTTCTTTCTAAAATATTTTAAAAGGTATAGACAGAAGTGTACCTAGTCGAGTATCAAAGGATGGATAGTAAAATAATACAAAACTGAAACGGTCAACTGGCTTCGAAATGACTCGATGTATTGGCGAGTAAACCACACCCCCTGACATAAGTCGCAGAAAATCCCCTGCTAGAATGATAACAGAATCGTCGCTTCTTGGGGAAACATCGATCCAAAAATCAGCTTTTTCAGTGGACAAATCAGATTTGCACGATTTTTTTGAATTATCCCAAAATTGTAACCCTCCTGTTTCGTCTTGCATAAGCAGAGTGAGCATGCCCCAATCAGTGTGTGGAGATGAACCTAATCCGTTTAAAAAATACCAGTCTTGAACTATTTGCCACACGTAAAAGGCCCCTCACTTGGTCCCTTACATTCATCCAAGATCACCCCAATACTACTAAATCTACTGATACAACAGTGATTTTCATGAATTATGCTACTATCGATAATTGCTATAATTAACCACTTTTGCTGCTGATAGTAACTGCAAAAATTTGTTACTATCGGTAGCAACTGTTCCATATTACCGGAACTATTATTGGCAGCTATTCATATTGACCATGACAAGAAAGATCGACTATATATTTATATAGTTAATATATCTATAACTATAAATAGAAATTTGAAGTATCATGTCTTGAACAAAAAAACATATATATATATATATTTAAATAATAAAACAACTGTAAAAAATCATATTTACCAAAAGTAAGTGGAGTAATATATCGTTGCTGCCACATGTTGAAAAAACTGAAACTGGTAACCATCAATTGATAAAATTAAAAATTAAATTTATGGTACATACAGACACACACTTAACTTCTAATGTAAGAAATCTGTTTGGACCATCGAATTAATTCCTTATCTGAAAATCTGAAGCTGAACTTGGCACACTATCTATGGCTTTTTAGTTTGTACCATTTAATTGAAAATTTGTCGAAAGCAAATTCATCACATCCAAAGTTTACTATTTATGTCCAGAACTGATATATATATGTATGAAGTACCAAACATTAGTAAATTTCGAGTATTGAAAGTTACTGAACTTTTTTCTATAGCTGCTGTAATTCATTACTTGCCGAAACTACAATTTGTAATCAATCACTTATATATGAACATGCAAATTGAAGTGTTCATATGGTACATCCATACATATGAATACTAAAATTTGGACACTAGAAATTTGTCAGGCCCACCAAATTTACGATGTACTCAAAAATTGAAGCTAGACATTACAAATTTCTTAATAGTCACTTTAAGTGACTATTAAGAAATTCAAATCTTACATTGAACATGTACTGCACATCGGTACATACCTGATTTAGTATTTAAATCTACCACACTGTCAGATTCTACTGGGAGATAATGAAATATCCTCAAAAATGAAATCACATCTGATTCACTGCAAATTGTCGAAATGACATCCTCTGGCCAGTTTAGTGAAGCAGAAACTGCACGCGCAATTTTCTCTAGTATTGAAATGCTAGCATCGAACAAATGCTCCATACGGGGTTTGAACTCATGACCTACATCCAATTCTAGAGGCCAGCAATTTAAACGGTGCATAGCATGCTTCGGTAAGAATCCTTCATCAAATGAGTATCCAAATTCAAATGCCTTCGCAAATAATCACGCACATTAAACATCTAATACAAGAATTCGCTAGTAACAAATTTGCACTTGTAGCTTTATGATGAATAGTTGAAAAATATTGTGCCAAAATCAGCTTCAGTGGTTAGTATTTAACAAATGCCAGATCTAACAAATTAATTTGGTAGTCTAAAATAATTTGTTACATTCGAAGTTTATTGAATTTGTTACTATAATATTCTACTTCAAATGCTTTAATGCAAAACATGAAAAATGTAATGCTGCAATTTGAGTTTAAAGGAGTACACTTGAAAGATGTACTAATGATATCAAGTTGCATCTAAACTTTGATTCGTTATTCGATTTACCAATCATTAGGCAGATATTTAAAATGTGGGTTTATATCGACAACAAAATAAAAAACTCATCGATTTAAACATATGTATATATGCTATATAGAATTAAGTGGTAAAAAGAGAGCTTTTCAAAAATTATTTTCAATATTCTAAATCTTATAGTGAGTGGAATTCACAAAGATTCCAAATTATACCAATTATTGTGGTACGCACTTATCAGTATGTATGTATGTATGTGTGCAGTCATTATTTTCTATACCTCTTTGTATTCCAATACATCAGAGCCGCTTTCAGCGCCAATACCAATGTAACCTCTATTCCTCCCAAAAGCGCAATTCTCTTTCTTCTCTTTGGCAAGAGAGAAATAGTTTCTGTCATTTCGTAACTTAATTAGTAACTGTTTTCTTCAAATATTTTGTATAGCGTATAAAAATATAGTCAAATTAATTGTACAAGAACATTAACTTGTTAAGATAGAGTAGGGAAACTTTCTAAACCTTCCTGTAAATACCGGTGTCCTGTCATTACACAAATAGACTACGCTGTCCCAGAAAATATGACTAAAACGAAAGATTAGCAGTATATTAAAAAGCCACAAAAAAACTATTCCTTTTGTGTATAGGTAAATTTAGCGTGTCATATTATTTGTGACTGAATTTTAGGGGTAAGGTAGAAAAGCATCCTTATACATACAAAAAGGTCAAAGAATAATAAATAACAACTTCAAAAAAAACTCTGATGAACATCGAACTTTATTATACAACTTTGGCCATACTAAATGAAACTTGTTCATGATGAAAAAGAAACAAAACATAAGGAAAAATCATCTTCAATACTGCATATCTCATATTATATATTGCTAATTAGTACTGTGGTTATATAGAAACTTTTCGATAAATATTTTGCATCCCATTTACTTCATTAATAAATAATTCAGTGAAGTTCTGGGTCAGCATTTTTAAAGCACTCCTGGGTTGTAATAAAAATATAAATAAAGTTCCAACTTATTTTTGACCTCCAAGAGGATATAAAGTTTGAATAAATTATTGATTGACTACAAAAAGCAAAAAAAAACTTTCAAAAATTTCAATAAGCTAAAAAAATTCTCTTTGAGAAAAACAGGAAAATACTGGTGGCATAATAAGGAAAATCTAAAATGAATAAATACCTAGCACTTTCGAAAGCATCAATTTGATTGTATTTGCTAAGTTTATGACCAGTGGCATAAAAAAGTCCATATTTCGAAAATGCCTCGATAATTTCATCTGCAACATCAATAACTTCATTTGCCTTGCTGTAGTTGATGCAAAAATAAATTTGTAATTTTTAAATGTAAATGAAAAAGTTACATTATTTTGCGTATGCATGATAAATATATTCATAAATCTAGTACACTAGTTGTTATCATTGACTTTAATCTTAATAAAATGATAGATGAAGTTTTAATTCTTAAAATGATTTTTATGAAAATAAGTACTTATTCTGAGGTTTAGATTAAATTTTTCAATATCATCATTTATAGCCAAGCTGTCATGTAATCTAAATTTCCATGATGTGTAACAATTACTGGGTTACATTTGCCGCATGAAAGGATAACCTTTTCAGAGATAAGTTGCGTCCAATAGAACCATTATAATAACCAGCTTATCTATGAAGATGACAGCACTGCGATGAAATGAGGTATTGCTTTTGCTAAATGTACAGTTTATGATGATAATGTATAAAAGGATTTTGATAATGTAAATACGTCACTAAGGATAAATGCTTTTTATGATTTTCCAGCTTAGAATAAGTTCATTTACGGTGAAATGCCATGCATAAATATATTGATGAAAGGTTCATCACTTTAAACTGCACTTGCACCTTGCTTTCAGTGCACTGTTATTTTGTAATTTCAATAAAATTTCTAGAAAAAAATGTCATGAAAACTAAATTATAATTAATATTTAAGCAAGTAAAAATGCCTGTTTCCTCTTAAAATGACTTCAAAAACTTTGATAAAGGCACGATGTAGGTTACCAAATTGTTTTGACGACATTGAAAAGTAAGCGCGTCATTCATGATTAAAATATTACAAAATTACAAATAATTTGCAACTCAAGGAACAGTTTTACGCTAGCACATACCTGCTTGGATTGAAAAGTGGCCAAATGTTTATCACTGGTATATCCACAGCAAAAGAAAAACCTAGGCTCAGTAACACACTTGCAATAATCTGGAAGGCTAACATGTTCATGAAGTTAAAACAATTTTAAATACTTGCTTAAAATAAAAAAATTCAAAATCTTAATATTCAAATTACAACAGTTTCAGCACAGTTTTTTTAAACTTCAGCGCGAATAATCCAAGTCCAACTTACGCGTCATTCGAGTCCACTGCCAAATAATACGATTTTCTGGTATTCTATCATTACTTAAGCCTTGTTAAGATCGAAATATCTTGTGCATCAACTATGATTAAGACTCATACAGATGCCTGGCTAGTTGGTTTAGAACACACACAATTTAAAATAAAATGTCATCTTAACATGACAGCCTTCTACCTTTACAAATGTCAATTCTAACATGCCATTAAGTCATAAACTGAGAGTATTTAATAACATATTTAATGGCAAAGAAGTAAAAGTGCATTAATGTATAGATAAATTTGTTAAAATTGTGGTTCAAGTCAATTTGAATAACTCCATTGGAGCTTTTAAAATTTGGCAATTTTTAATAATACTACCATTGTTTCTGTAGGTTATGAAGTTGAGCTCATTGTCTGTAAAACACCAAGAAATTTATCAGAGCCTTAGTGTCATGCATTACGGATGTTAGTAATTCTTCATCACCCATTTCAATTTACCAACTAATGAGACTTCTATGACGAAGTGTGTAGGTGTAAAAGCATGAACTTTTTTTAAAGAAGCAAGCACATCAATAAACTAAGTAATACAACCAAATTTGATTTAAACAAATTAAAAGCATTTCAAATGACAATTACAATATTTTTGTTTTAAAAAACCAAATTACAGCCAAATTATCATTAATTTTTTCTATGCTGTAGTTTAGATTCAAGAATCATGGCTGCTAACATGGTTCGTTACAGACAAAAAATAATATCATACAAAAACAGATGTTGACATTCTATGCAAATGCAAACCTAGTTTTGATCTTAATTTGAGTGAGATAATGTCCACATGTAAAAGTTACATTAGCTACACCTCCACCTCTACCTCTATAGATTGGTATTAAATACTAAGTCATGATAAAGCGTATACAGCCTGGTACTTAAAGTACACTATGAAGGATGTTGTGATGTTGACAGAGTACTAAGCATAGTTCTAACAATTTATTTCCATCAAATTTTGCAGTTGTATGACAATGCTTTAAGCTAACTTTTAAATCTCTTTCATCTCATTTTTATATTTTCTCTTTCAATCCAGATTTGTTATAAATTTTTTAGTTCTTAAACTCTCTATTTGGCTCAAGAAGATTTAAATCATACCATAGTGCAGGAGCAATATCCGTATAAGTTGCAAACTTGTTCAGTTTAGCCATCTCTTTGCTATTACAAAATAAATGCAAATATAAATAATTATGTTGAAAATATTAAACAAAATGACTGTGAAATGCTTTCGCTGTTTTCTGATCAAACCATAGCAATTTCTTTTGAATGGAGTTCTAACTTAGAAAAATAATATTGGAGTCATGCAAAATCTATTTAAACATTCTGATTTGACTACTATTTTAGCAAAATATTAGAAAACTTGTTGAAGATTTGAAAAAAATATCGATGCATCAGAATCTGTTACAGAATGCGTGAAACGTTGAACAGTTCAGTATTGCAAGATATTTCAACTAAAAAGTGGATGTGTTAGAAATGAACTCCCTCAAGAATTAATTCTATTTTTATAGCTGCAGTCAGTTTTCATTTATGACATTCCAAGTAGATTAGCTGCACTGATTCCAGTAGGGTTATATATTTTGTTGTGTTGATGAAGTTAGCTCACTTCTATCAACACAATTAGTGCATGATAAATATACACACTTATGTCACAGTTTCTTGTGTTCTGTTATGTTTCATGCGTCTAACAGGATATTTATTTACAACCATTAAAACAGAAAGCACAGAGCAATCTAACTCTTCAACAGAATCTGATCCTGTCAATTTCTTTGTCATTGAAGGCACACATTACTTTCATTCAGTATTTCAAATATTTGGAAAAAATTATACAGCTGTTTGATCCAGAATTTGGATTTTAATTCACTGTAAAAATTCCAAACTTGACAACTTTTAAAATCAAACTTCTACTGAGCAAAAACCACATGCAGCTTTATATGAATCTGAAAATTATACTTCAGAAAGCAAAAACTAAACGTGGTTGGTACAATTATAACACAATCCAATCGTTGTTAAAACAATACAGACACTGGGTACACTACTAGGCAAAAGTTCAAATTCATCAGTGTTGCTGATATTTTACTGAACTATACAAATGCTGCTCTATAAACCCTCAGAGTTAGATAAGTGTCACAGAACACCTAAATTCATATTTTACATCAAATTTGAGTCATATGCCTAACTTGTCTAGCCGGTGTCTATTTGGTTCAGTGTTGGTGTTTTGTACAAGCATATGTTTTTCTTGAAAATACTCTCTAACAATGCTCTATAAGCTTTACTGATTACTTGTTATAAGAATCCTGTGATTTGGTTTATTTCTCATCTTTATCATCATATTATTCTTAGTACTTATAGTAGTATTTGTAAAAAATAATTTCTTTTTTCCCACCCATATAAAAGTAATGTGTTGTTAAGATTTTTATAAATTTGAAAAAAATATGAATCTTACATGTATATGCTTAATTGAAATTGTTTAACTTTTGGCTGAAATTAAAACTGCACTATTTGCACATTTATATATATAATTGATAGAAACATGAAATACAGCAAAACACAAGAAACTGTGACAGAATTATATGTATTGATCATGCACTAATTGTGTTGATAGAAGTGAGCTAACTTCATCAACACAACAAAATATATAATCCTACTAGAACCTGTGCATCCAATTTACTTGGAACGTCATGAATGAACACTTACCACGGCTATAAAAATAGAATTAATCCCTAACGGAGTTAATTCCTAACAATAATTAACATTCTGTAACACAGCTACATTTTTTGTAATCATACAATTATTTGAAGATGAAGAACTTTCATTTTCAATAAAAGAGTAGGAGAGAACACTGAACTTGCATTATTTTATCATATGCCAAAAAACATGAATCTTTTGCCTGAGTTTTCCCCTGGTCAGCGTACTTCTACTTGAGTTAAAATTTAAGTTTATTACACAAAGGAACTATACTCTTTTAATAGCTTGAGATAAATTTATACTCTTCATATAAATAAATAAAAATCAATGGAACAGTGATCAATTTAATACAGAAAATATTTTCAGATGTGTTCATTTAACATGAAGACAATATTAGGAATGCAATAAAGAAAACACCAGATAAAATGGACAAGAATTAGTTCAGAAACATTACATTTACTAATTGCACCGATAGTAGTGAGGACACTCTATTGGCACAACAAGAAAAATGCATGCAGCCATATGGTACAGTTCAATAAACCCCATAACCTCCTGCAGTACATTAGAATGCAGCCCAAATATTCTAAATGTGTGAGTCTCCTTGAATCTTATATTTGTACAAATCTTCTCAGATCTTGTACTGCAGCTACAAACAAAATTAGTACTTCAGAAAGTTTATTCCTAACAGATATCAAAAAGGTTGCATCACGCTAATCTACATGTACATTAAATACTACCTATTTCCAAATCTCTTTTAGGATACTTAAATCTAAAAATTTGATGTGTAATGATCAAAGTTCAAAAATTTTGTTTACAAAACAGAAAAAAAGGAAAGCTAGGACAATAAGTAGTACCTATTGTTTCTAAACAGCTCTGGTGCATGCCAAGTATTTCAAGCACAAGCAAATTATTCACCAATATATGTGCACTTTTTGAATTGTCATTTTTAGATGCATTGTTTTCAACCTATTTACTTTCTTTCTTTGGTATATGCTTGGTAGATTTGGTATCCGATTACTAAACTTACGATAAAAATCAAATGTAACAAACCCATTAAATCATCTTGTATTAAAATTAGTAATATCCCAAAATCTGGAGCTGAACTTGGCACTGTATGAATTTTTGCTCATTTGCTGCAAGTAGAAATTCCTTGAAAGAAATTTTTGAAATACAAATTTTAGAATCTAAAATTTGTATTTTAATGTCATCGACATCATTAAATTGTGTAAAAACGCGCAATTCCGCTGATTGGCGGAGCTCCTAAAAGACTAGTTTTTAATTGGCTGCACGATAATGTTCATACTGGCAACGAATTGCAGCTTGGCATTTTCTTCAGTGATTTTATCTTAAAAGTTGACCAGAAAAAACTGTTGGTTTTATTATGTGCTGCTTTAGGTTTAACACCGGTTTTATCTATGCTAGAATATCAAGTTGAATGTAACTGTAAAGGCAAAATTGCAATGCTTAGTGCAAATCGAAATCCATCAGTTGAAGAGATGCACAATTTGCTGGAAAAATACAATCGCAAGCATTTGAATATATTTATAAAGTACTTGTACGATGAAGCTACTGAAGATTATCTGAGATGATAATTTACAATCGAGCAGTTGGATCAAGTGTTGGTAACAAGATATTACCATTATGATGTCTGCAGGCCAGCAGGCTTTATGAAAAACATTTTTAGGCAAGAGAAATTAAAGTTTTTTTAGTGCTTTAATATAAGTGTTTGAGCAATTTTTTTGTGACAACTGACTTTAACTGCAATATCAGTCTCAACAGAAAAACGCCAAAAATCGAAAAGATTATTTATAAAAAACAAATATAAATTATTAAAAATTTGAACTTTTTTCAGAAATCTGGCTGAATTCGTTCAGAAATGTATTGAAACAATTATTGAGGTCGTAACTTACAGTATATTCACTTTTAATAGGAGCTTGAACGCTCAGAATATTTCGAAAGAGCAAATTTATTTTGAGGTTTTCGGGTCACACGATGAGCTACTGAAATAATCCGTGAATGTAGAAAATATGGAGAGGGAGGGGTGAAAACTTGCCTTAAGTTCAGCTGTTTTATTTAAAATTTGTTTCCCTACTGAAGTTAGTATTGATTATAATCGAATTGTTTTATCACCTTTTGTTTAATTTTGCTATATTATTGTTAATATATACGACACGTCAATATTCTAGGCATTTACATGGTCAATTTCATTGTGAAAATTAAGGAGTAATTCGTTTACTTTAACAAATTCCGATTAAAAAAAATTTATATAGCTATTCACAAAGTAGATTGTTGCAGAAGAGTGCTCACATAAACTAACGAGAGTCTAAATAAAATGACTTAACGCGGTTTATCATTATGACAGTATCAACAAGAGGTGTGCTCACATTAGCTAATAAGAGACTCAGCATAATGACTTGACTTAACGTTGTTATTCATAACAAAATCAACAGAATAATTTAACAACAGCCATTGGAAATTTCTATTCAGTGCAAAACCAATCAACAGATTCTATGTAAAGACAAACATGCATATACTCTTCCAACTCTGAATGTCAGCACTGAACTTTCCAGTTTGACCCTAAATTCACTAGCCTCAGTCTGCTAGTAGTTCGTCGTGTGGCCCGAAAAACTCATAATGAATTTGCTCCTTCGGAATATTCCACGCATTCAAGCCCCTGCAAGTAGATAGAAAAAATATTATAAACGTTCTATATAACAAATAGCAAACTATAATACAAAAAAATAGTACATCAAACATCACAGAATTAATTATCATATCCGAAAATCTGCAGTTGAAATTAATTTTTTGCTGTAATTGAAAATTCGACAAAAGTAAATTCGTAAGAACTGAAGTTTACTTATGTCTGTATAAAATCTCGAGTCAACATATTCTTTCCTATTTCTCATTTTTCAAAAGAAAATAAAGGCGACATTTTTGTATACATGTCCAAAAAATTTACTTGACTTAAAAATTCATTTTAACTTACTTATACATACTCTTCATAAATCCGGTGGGACCACAGAAAAAATAATGGCAATCTCTTGTTACCAACACTTGATCCAACCGTTCAATTGTAAATTGTCCTCTCGGATAATCTTCAGTAGCTTCATCGTACAAGTACTTTATAAATATATTCAAATACTTGCGTCTGTATTTTTCCAGCAAATCGTGCATCCCTTCAACTGCTGGGTTTCGATTTGCATTAAGCATTATAATTTTGCCTTTATAGTTGTGCTCAACTAGATATTGCAGCATAGACAAAACCGGTGTTAAACCTACACCACCACTTAATAATACCAGCGGTTTTTTCTCGTCAATTTTTAAGATAAAATCGCCACAGGGAACACCAAGTTTCAATTCGTCACCGGTATGAACCTTATCGTGCAGCCAATTAGAAACTAGTCCTTTTGGAGCTCCACCAATTAATGGCATTGCACGCTTCACCGTAATTCGATAATATGGATGACCTTATAAATATAAACAATTCATGAATTTGAATTCATTTATAGAAGATTTACAAAAATTTTATGTGGTGACTCTCTGAACACAGTATAAACATCATGTATGCATGATTATAAATTTAGTTATAACCAGCGGTTGATACAGCACAGAGATGCAGAGACAGCAAAGCAAGAGAGGAAAAGACAAAGTCGATAATAATGATTGAATTATACAATTATACTTCAACTTGAAACACAGTATAAGCATAATAAATACATGATTTCGAAATTTGCTGTGGAGTGATAATTGATATAGGATGGAGATGCAATGACTACAAAGTAAGAAGAAAATAAATAATGAAGATTAAGATTACATTAGTACTTCCAGCTAAAGCTTGTTCTAGAAATTTATTTTTAGCTGCATATTCAATTAGCATCATAAAAAGCAAGAACTAGATATATTTTATGTTTTCTCTAACGTACTCATTAGCTACGCATTTTCTAACTATTCACCTAGATAATCTAAGAGAAATATAAATAAATATATATACATATTAGAGTTAAATGTACTGCTAGAATATTATTTCTTTTCAATTGGTATAAGTTTTTACTAACTTCCAAACATTCCTTTATATAACTCAAATTTGACGGCATTCTATTGAAGTTCAGTCAAGTACATTGTGATAAGAAAGAGAAAGTAAATCGCCATGATTGACCATCAAACTAATCGGAAAAAGAAAAGTTTACGGCAAATTGAGTGTGGATGATGATGTGGAATAAAATTACTATCTACAATTCAAATAGCTACATTTAAAAATATTCTAAGTATAAATGGTCCCTGCACATTAATAGATATTGCTGTACAGCACAAAAAAGCAGATGCAAGAAAGCTTGAACAAAGTGAAAGCCGAAGTAGTAGCTCACAGAATCAGCATATATATATTATACAGTCAACGTCAGATTTAATAATTTAACCAAAAACAGGTTTTCCTTTATAGCAAATTAACTAAAAGTGATATTGTGTCTAAGTTCAGCTTCAGATTTTCGGATATAATGAGTATAAGGTATAGCAAATTAATTCTGCAGTCCTGACAGATTCGTTTTATCCAAAGTTTACTGTATATTTGATACGATGCACAACTTACCTGGAGCTATGGATAGTGTATAGTTCCTCTGTGTAGTAAACTCTGGAGTCTCAACTCTAAGTGAAGTATATTGACCAGGGGAAAATTCAGGCAAAGGACCTCCATCTTTTGGTCTTAAATAAAGGGATGCAAGCTCAGTGCTCTCTACTACTTTTTTATCTACAACAAACGATCTCCATCCTAAGTATTAGCAAAATAAAAAATGATTCATTTTTTATTTACTCATTGGGAAATAAGACCCAACCTATAGCACAAGTGTATCAAATACCTACAGCAAAGATATTACCTGAAATGGATCAATACAAGTCGAGTTACGATCACTGATCTTAAAAGGAGCAACTTTTGTTGGTACACTTCCATTTCATTTCAGCTAAAAAGTTGCTGATTATCAATATTAATTACAAAAATATGTATCATCTAATGATTAAAATTCAAAATTAAGAGAAAACAAACATGTACTAACGGCTCAATCAATTTCAATATTATAATTCTTGGAGAAAATATTGTTTGGACATATTATATTTTGCAAATCAACATCAAATTTATGAAAAAATCAAAATTATTTTAAGATCACCTAGACAAAATAAATAAATATTTTAATTTTTCAGTAACTTGAGAAGCTGAAAATTAATCCTACCACTATAGATTCAGCACAAAAGCTATTAAATATAAAACTTATTTTCAAGAGAAACATCTAATCAAATGGCACAAGAAGATTTAGTATTATGACCTTTAAAGTAAAGCAAAAAATTCTTAAGAAATGCAATCCAAAAGGTCAAAATTGCTTTATTATTTTCTGACATAAAAAACACAAATTAAGGCATTTCAGAACAATAGGCCACTGATGAAAGAGATTTTAATTGGAAAAATAGGTCATTGATCAAAGAACTTTAGATTGCATAAAAACATAACTTGGTGCCTTTCAGCACATAATGAGTTCAGGTTGTTTTGGCGAATGTGCAGAGTAGGCAACTAAAAAGAAAGATTTTAAGAACATTAAAAGGTTACAAGTAAAATTTTAATGGATAAAAACTTATTCTGACAACTTAGCTAAAAGTGAATTCATTTCATTGACAGGTTGACTTCCAGAATATTCATTATTGAAAGAGCTCTACCACTTACCTTTCCAACCTCCTACAGCCTCAGCTTTACCCTCTCTTAAGTCTCGTTCTCGATTAATGAATATATTAGCAAGGAAAAAGTAAGCTTCTTTCCATGCCTCCATAATATCTGGTGTGGCAGCATCTCCTAGTACTTCTTTAATAGCCCATAGCAAATTCTGACCAACGATTGGGTAATGCTCCTGTATTTTAGAAGATCAAATTTTTATTTAATTGATTTCTTAAGTGATTGAATCGAAACATGAATGCATTTTCATTTTTCAGTAGTAAAAGATAGTGGATTGCTGCCATATGTTCATCTGAGATATTAACTATTTACTATAATAACATCATAGAGATAGAAAAATGATTTTCATTTCTTATAGTAAAAGATAACTTTCAAATGTGATAGGAAAATTTTACATCTAGTGCAATACGATGCAGGCTAAAGTATAGAGTAAATGTAACAATGCTGCTGGCCACATATTAATATTTTCCCTGAAAAGTAAAAACGACTGTATACAGATTTTGTTGAAAAGTGTGCTTGTGGGACACTGATTGAGATCAAAAATAGCATTTCAATGTGATAATAAAAATAGCTTACTGGTAAAATGTAGAGGGAGACGTGTTTTTGGGCGATTCTCTCCACAACTTCAGTCAAAGCTCCCAAATCTAAAATAAATTTTTTTTGCTTAGTTCAACCTAATTGCAAGTGCTTTAATGAAGCGTAGCATTCAATATAATTTCGTTGAATGAATACTTGAAATATAGGTTTACTCACTCTCAATATTAGCAGCGTAGGCGTGTATAGAACACGCAAGAGCCCATGGTTGCCTGGCCTTTGTCTCACCAGGCAATTCTACTTGATGTGTCTGATTAAAAAGAGTCCGAAATTCAGGATTTTCAGCAAACATTTTCTTGTACATCGTCCTCGTAATAGTATATCCATGTTCTGCTAAAACAGGGGCAGTTGCTTTAACAATTTCCACCGTTTTTGGACTGAGCCCTTCTTGTTTTATGGCTGTTCCATGAAAAGCATTGAATATTTGCACAATTTCCAAGCGTTTAGTCCATTGCAATGATACTTTCGCCACTGGATTTCGAAGATTTGATAACATAGTAGACGATTGTATGAACTCAATATTAATGCATCCAAATATTAAATGGTGTATGATATTCTACCACTTCGGAGTTTCAAGCGGAAATTTGGAACTTCTTCCATATATCAATTTGATGTATAATGGTTGTTACATTTTTATTCCAACGGAAATCAGTTACTTGAAAACAGACAAATTAATTGGCCAATGTATAGTTCCATAAGTAGAATGCTTCCGTTTTTCATTTCGAAACTAACATTCGAATATAGCAACATTCACCTTTATTCGAATACTGCTTGGTCGTCCCTTTAGTTTTAGGTTTCTACGGTTATTACCCGTACCAAAATCTTGTCACCCGCTACATATATTCCATAGAATGTTCTACAGAATAACTATTGGGAATTCTGCAATCTTGAAACAAATAACATAGCACTTTAGCTGTTAAAAGCAACTTCACCTGTTTTGCAGTCAGCTACAAACAGCAAGTGTAATCTCATGAAACTTCTGCTACTTCCGCTTCAGCCATGTCAACTTTGTCAACTGTGTTCCCAATTATAAACACCTGAGGCCTCTGCTGTCCCCTAGCATGGCAGAGAAATAGATGTAAAATGTCAATTGCCACTGACACATTGTAGTCCCAGATACTGCGTGAACATGAGTTACATTGGCAAACTTGCAGTGATCAAGATCAATTCCAAGTCTCAGAGTCAAAAGGACCCTGCATCTCAGTGTGGCAGCAGCAAAATATTTTGGATGTGCAAAACTTGTTATGATCCACAGTGTTCACCCTTTAGCCAACCTTCTTACATAGGCCAGATGTTAGTACAGCATGGCTGCCCTGTTTGGCAGAAGGAAAGTAAACATTTACCCACACAATCGGCATTTGTTAGGACTACAAATATGCCTTAGATCCGCATGTTCTAGAATGTTTTATGTCATATATTCTGTTTCATATATTTGATGACTCTACACAAAGTTAGCCAATGCAAATATTGTTCTATTCTTATGTTGGCTCTCTGTGTCAGGATCTAATATGTTTTCGCCGTGTATTCTTTTATTTATCTACAATTCTTTCAGGGATTTGTAATTATATCGATCTAATTCGGTTTGTATGTGCAAGCTTAGGTTGAAAATGTTGACAAGATTCACTCTCATCAACACATGAATTAAGATTAATGAAATAGTATTGAACGTGTAATATCTCTGTGTTATACTGTTCTGGTTTTCTGGTTTACACTTGATACAATTTGCTAGTCTTGACACTCTGTAGATCAGCCAATGGAAAATTTATCTAGTCATTAACTTTAAGCTAGTCATAAATTACACTTTTATATATTTTACAATTATATTTTCATTAATTGATTAAAATACAATGCACACAGCTCACAAACAGTACACATCCAAGAACATATATAGCACAAGAGTTAATAGACTTGTTTTCTTTTTTTTCCTTGTTCCCTTTCTTGCTATTGATCCATATTCCTTATCTTGTAATCTTTCCATGCTATATTTTTTCTTATCTAACCCTTTTTTCCTTGCAATTCTTAACAGTACTGTTCCTGCTGGAAGCAAATATACCTTGCAATGAGACCTGCCATCAAGAATGGCTCTTTAACACTGGTCCATGCAAGCAATCAGGTAATGCTTTTGATAATGTGTGACATTATCTACAAAAAAGGTTGCATCCGTGGTCTTTAAGTGCTGCTAGACCTTTAGATAGAACCAATAGCCCATTGTGCTGGTCAGAGTGTGGCAGTACTGGTCTGAGCAATAACAGCAAATGTGATAAAACACGTGTTGTTTACAAGCTTATTCAATACTTACATGTGTTGCAAAAAATGACTTTTGCAACATGACATGATATGAATATGATTTGTGATTTGGATTTCTATATTGCAAATCCAAATCTTAATCACTATCAAAGTGATCCGAACTGTTACTCAACAATAAAAGCAGTTTTTAATAGTTCCTTACAGTTCCCCCCTAGAACGAGTCTTTGGAATCTTTTGCATATGCTTAAAATCCAGTAACAAATCAGAGCAATTCATCAGATTACGCTCTGGTTTGCAGGTATTGTCTGCAGGTCTGTATCCCTTCCAAACTGAGATAGCACATCTTGCCATTGTTGTGTTTAGTGTCAAGAATGTCTTTGACTTTATACAGTGCAACTGGATTGTTGACCAGTAAGAACAAAAGTTTGAAATTTTTTCATCCAACCAGAGAGCTCTCCTTTCTTTTACACAAGAGTGAGGCATGGAACACATTGTAAAATTGGCTACAAGATTGAGTTAGTTGCGGAAAAAAGGTGACAAAACTAATTTGTTCTGAAATTGCAAAAGATTTGAAATGGCTCCAGTCCAACTTCCAACATGGATGCCCGTGTGAAATAAAAAGAAGCAATGCACAAACAAACAAGACAATAAAAACAAACAGAAAAAATAGTATAGTAATTATGTATTAGATGTGTACAGGAAGGAAGCTTCTCTGAAACTAACAATAATACTCTGCACAGTAGCAGGGTAATTGTGATGAATACAGAGAAGAGTGAGAGATGTTTTTAATATGTAAATGTTAAGCACGGATTGGTCAGATATTTAATTATGGGGTTACTCCGCCAGGTGTTTGTCGGAGATGTCGGTTTGGGAAACACCAAGAAAACACTTTGTGGAATAATGAAAGATGGTGTAGATGTTAAAGACGTGGATATTGTTGGAAGAATCTTTTTTATGTAGGATTATAGATAAGGAGTGTACTCCTATATCGTGACAGCCCAGTTGGTAGTTTGTTGGTTTAAAAATATAGAGTCACCAATCCAAAAATTGACAGGTTGCTGCTTGCAGTCCGTGCATTTCTTAATTTGTACTACAGAGCAATCCAACTGAAGTTTTGCTAGATGACGATTGTTGACAATCCGTGTAATCCAGACCTTAATAGTTGGGGGAGTAGTTGGAATAGTTTTGGTATCCAGATTAACCTGGGGGTCAAATCCATATGTGGCTACAAAGGGGGACATTTCAATGGAGTCATGGTACAAGGAGTTATACAAAATTTAGGCAAATGGTAGATTTTTGATGCAATTCAGTTGATTGGGATTTGCATAATTTATTAAGAACTGCTAGAAGTTCTGGCTAGTTCTTTCCATTTGTCCATCAAATTGTGGATGGAAAGTGTTGGAGATTTTTCTTTTAATATTGAAATGGCACAAAATGGTACTTAAAAACTGCAAATTGAATTGAGGCCCATGGTCCAAAATGATATTATTCGGCAGTTTATGAATTTTCACAATACTGTTGATAATTAGAGTTGATAATCCTGCTGAAGTAATGGTTATGGTACACAAAATAATGTGTGCCATCTTTGAAAAATGGTTAACAATCACCAGGATTGAGCCAACACTGTTTAAAGGGGGTAAGTTGGTGATAAAGTCCATAAAGATGAAAAACCATGGTTGAGGCGCAATTGGTAGTGGCTGTAAGAGCCCTGTAGGTTTCATTTGGATGGGTTTGGCATGCAAACATACATCACAGCTCTGGATGGAATTGTTGATATCTTTCTGCATAGAGGACCACTGATAAGTTTGACCAATTAATTGAAATGTTTTCCAACTAACCGGGTGGCTCACCAGTTGCTGGTTGTGGCATTCATGAAGAACTAGGAGAATCGGGTTCTGAGGGATGCATATTTTTCCTTGAAAATATCAAAGGTCATTGATCAAAGAAATAGTACCTTTATTGCAAAGCTCCTATATACTCGGGTCCTTTTTTTCTGCAACTATGTTGTCTGACAAGTTGATCACTTTGGCTCTTGTTTCTGCCAGTAGGAATCATTGTTTATTCAGCAGGATCATATTTTTAAGTTAAACATGGGCATCCCCTGCAGCTCATAGTCAGTAAAACACAATAGCTTGTCAGGTTTTCTGCAGTTCTTGCCAGCCCAATAAATGATGTAATAGTTGAAGTCACTGAAAAAGGTTGATCACCACACTTGTTGTCTGTTGAGTTTTTGAGTAGCAGTATAATAGAGGAAATTTTGATGATTTGCATAAACTTGAAGAGGCTCTTCATTACTTAGCAGTAACACACTACTGGTAAAAACAGGCTATAATTGCGAGTAATTTTTTATCATGAATTTTGTAATTGATATTTGTAGGCATAAGCTCTTTTTTAATTGAATACAATTGGTCTCCAGACATTATTGTAATCTTGTAAGAAAATACTCCCCCAAAGCAAAATTGGACTTGCCCATTTTTAAGATGAAGGGCCAAATTGCATTGGTATGCACCATTATCTCACCACTTGTGAATAAATTGTTCAAATGAACAATAGCCGATTTACAGTCTTTGGGTTATATGAACAGAATATCTCTTCAGAGGAATGACAAAAGAGGTTGGATTTGGCCAGAGTAATTTGGAATAAATATCTGATAGAAATTGGTAAATCCCAGAAAGGATTGCAACTCTTTAGTTTTTATAAAGGTTGGTCAATTAGCAATATTTGCAGTTTGCTTTGGATCCATTTCAATCCTCATATTGGAGATAATGTACCCCAAGAACTCTACACATGTAGTGGGAAATTTACACTTCTCCAATTTTGTATAAGGAACATTGCTTGCCATTTATTTTAGGATTCTTTAAACATGCTGGATATGATTATCTTTGGTTTTGGAGTAAATCAGGATGCTGTCTAGGTAAATAACACAGTAGAAATCCAGAATATTGTATAAAGTCTCATTCATTAACCCTTGAAAGATGGCAGGAATATCTGCAAGTCCGAAAGGCATGACTTTACATTTGAAGTGTCCAAAATGACACCAAAAGGCAGTCTTCCACTCATCCCCTTCTTTGAGTTGAACCAAATTATACGCTTTAGGCAAGTCAATTTTGGAAAATACCTGGGCAGTAGTGAAATGTGTAGTGAGTTTATGAATGAGGGGTAATGGGTACCTGTTCTTGATGGCCAATGAATTGAGATCCCTATAATCAATGACAGGCTTCAGTTCTCCCAACTTTTTCTTTACAAAGAAGATGGGGGCCCCTGCAGGGGATTTTGAAAAGCAAATGTACCCCTTCCTGAGGTTGTTGTCAATGTATGAGCAAAGTACTTCCAGCTCTGGTGTGGATAGGGTAATATCAGACCCCAAGAGGGCTTTATATACAGTTTTATGCCAATCCCCATGATTTATTTTTTCTGTTCCAGTTGTGTCTCACTCTTGATTTTAAAAAATTCCAGTGCATATATATTGTAATCCTCAGGAAATTTAGCCCACACTTCTTCCACATCACATTCTATGGTATTGTGTACTTTGGCCAAATTATCATGCAAAGCTTTAAAATTGTAGGGACTGATACAAGTGTACAGTAGTAGATGGGATAATGGCATTTTGGGTTCAACCTCTGAACCACTATCAGAGTTGATAACTCAATTCTCGGATGGATTCAAGTAGGGTAAACAAGTTATAAGGTGGGAATTTAGGTTTTGTTGGAATAGCTAATTTTAATCATTTCCAAACAACATGCAGATTGAATTCTCTAAGCTAATTAAATCATAAAATAATTGGACTATGAGCCTTATTTATAATGTAGAATTTTAAACAAAATAGGTACTGATCATATGTTAATAGTATAAATGCATAATATACAATTGTAACAGTGGACAGAAAGGATCTGGCTACAACCTCTTATTGTAGCGGTGTCTTAAGCCTGTTGTGACATTCCTATTTGATTGAATAAGTCCTTTAATATAATGCTTAGGTCAGATCCAAAATCTACCAATGCAGTACATGTAAATGTAAGTGGATTTACTGATCAGAGGACTTTATGAAATATAGAGAATGTGTGGGGAAATTGCAGGTGCTCCTCATGGACAGCTAAAGTGTGTGCCGTAGGTGCACCCCAGCCCTCCACTAGATCTGCCACTGAACTTCAGCTGAAATTGACTAAAAACTGGATATATTAGCTTCAAGTATAATTGGCGTGCAACGTTCTGGTCCAAGGTGATACTGACAAGTGTCCTTGGACTTGAATTTGCATGTTTATGAGAGGATTTACCTGGGCCCATCCGCTCCTCTCTTAGTGGGGGGCCTTCCAGTTTTTTTCACAATTGGCTAGAGGTAAATTGATGTTTTTTGCCATGCTGGTTGTAGGACTTTTTGCTGCTTAACCTGCTGTAGACTGGAGGTGTATTGAAACAATATTTACATTCCTTATTTTCATACAAATTCTTCTTATTCGATTGTTCCGGCATTTTAACTTGGGTCATTGCAATCACCATAGCATCCGGATCCCTAGGCTTATGAGTGGGTATGAAGAGTTTTTGTTCTAAATAAAAAGTAGACAGTATCCCATGTTCCTTTTTTTGCTCCATTTAACTATTATCAACATGCACTGCAAGCTTATAATATTCCTTGATTGTAGAAGGGCATTCTGCATTACAAATTTTGTCCTTTGAATTATTATTTATGGGCTGGTTAAATTGGCCAAGTAAGACGGATTCTATCCACTTTGTTTTCAGAGCACAAGGTGCTGGAATTCTAAGGCAAGGATGGATGCCAAGTGATTCCCTTGTTGAATGTTGAAAATACCCCATTCCAATTCTCGCGCTTAATTGGCATTGCCAAATACAAGCAGAAAGGCTTCAGAAAACTGATCTAGGCTACCAAGCATTTTGTGGTTGGCATCCAGATAAAGTGCTATCCATGCAAATGCCATGCCACAAAGGAACAGTACTGCATACGCCAATTTTGTCTGATCACTCGTAAATAGGAATGGTTGTGCAATGAACAAATTTTTTTAACAGCAACAGAAAGCTATATGCCATTCTTTTATTGCCCATGAACATTTCTGTATCTGCAATTTGCTGTTTGCATTGGGCCCTCATTACTGTTAAACATCAATCAGCTACGCCCATTTTCAAAAATTGGATCTTCTGTTCCTGTAAGGTGGCATGCACTTCAAATTATTCAATGTGATGTTCCAATTGTTCAATGCACTCTTCTTGGTTTACAATTGTGCTCCATAGTGAAACAGTCTTCTTATGCATTGCTTTAAACTGTGCCATGACCGCTGTAACTTCATTATTATCTCAAAATTTTTTGCTTTGTGAAATTTTAATATCTTTGTATACTGCCAGTACTGGTCTGAGCAATAGCAGCAAATATGACAATGAACAACATCTTGTTTACAACAAGTTTATTCAGTACTTAAACATGCATTGCAAAGAATGACCTTTGCAACATGAAATAATATGAATGTGATTTGTGATATACAAATCCAAATCATAATCACTATTGGAATGATCTGAACAGTTGCTCAATTATAGGGGCAATTTGTAACAGTTCCTTATAGAGTGAGTCTTGTGCTGACTCAAAAATTTTCCTGCACCTGCTGGGCAACCACCACAAGTATATGTATTATACATGACAGTCTTCCTGGAGCTTCATAACCTTCCAGGTGCATCATTTGGCACTGTCTGAGAGTCTTCACAGGAGCAGGATTATGAAACTTGCATGTTCTGCTGATGCCAAGATTGCCAATGGACAAGATGCACTGAGTAAAAAGCATGCAGTTCATGTTTGGTAGCTGCTTGCCTCTTTTAAGGAGATAGGCTGTATGTGTTAGAAAAAAGAGAGAAAGTTAAGAATATACAATACGCCGTGAGTGTAATCACAGTGCAAGGGAATAACAAGCAAGAAAAGAAAGATAGAGTAAGAGTGTATATTAATTAGCAACCTCTACTTATTGCATGCTATGGGAGTGTGCCACTAGAGTTAGCATACTTCTGTTGGGAGGAGTAGAAAAAAGAAGTGAAAAGAAGAAAGCAAAGCACACAATAGTTTGCAGAAATCCAGAATCTTCTCAAAATTGCCAAGAAGTTTACAGGAAAACAAAAGGAATTACAATTTCAGCTAGTGATGTAAAAATGCTGCAAATGCGAGTAGATCGGAAATGTTGGTAAAGAAACTTTGTGGAATGAACTGTTGGATTTTGCAGAGCAAATCCTGGAAAAACACGGATAGACGGATAGAATGAAAATGAGTTATGAAATGGTTCACAAAAGATATTGACGGATAAACGGATCACGGGTCATGATCTGAAATGGGGAATTAGAGCAGTAATATATAGAAATCCTGACAGTATGGAGGGATGCCAACAGTGATACCTTGCATGTAATTTGGTTGAACTTGGCAATGCACTGCTGGAGTAGCTTGTACATTGCATCATTCTTGCAGAGCTTGATTATCCCTGTCTTGATGACAGTAAAGATACACTCCTTCTGCCACTTGTTTCAATCCTCAAATGTGGGATTGGCCTTACATTTTTTACCAATGTTTGTGAATGTCAGAACTTGAGCATATATAATTGCAGGTTTAAAATAAGTAATGGTTCCAAACTGTTTCAGTGTTAGGACAAATGCCTTGTTACACATTTTTGCAGTAAATGTTTATAGTTGGTACTCTATTGTAGTAGTAGCAGTAGTAGTTCATATATACTGCATAGTTTGACTTACATTGTATAGTTTACCTAGTAATATGTTGTTTATGCTTCAGTGGCCAAAACAACATCTATTGATATGTACTTGTCAATTTCTCCTTGCCTTCTGTTAAATTTGTGCTTGATGACTTAAATATTTGTCCTTGCTCAGCCTGCACCTTTGTCTTGATTTGATTTATTTTCTTGTTGGCACATATCTAATAGCATGTTCCAAGCAGTTAGGAACATGAAATGCAGCAGAGACATAAAAAACTGTTACAGACTGCATGTATTACTGCATACTAATTATGTTGATAAAAGTGAGATGACTATACTGTCACAACAAATATAGCCCTATTGGCATCTGTATCAAAAATTTACTTGGAACACTACAAATACTTCCATAGAAACTTACTGCAGCTACAAAATATAAAACTATCTCATGTAAGGAGTTAGTTTCTATCAATTTCCATCTTGTCATTGAAGAGTTGCTGATCCTAGAAAGAGGTAAAAATTGGAAGCTGCCAACCACAACTTACCATCATTGGTACATGACCAGCCTGGAGGGAGGGGGATTAAACATCTCTTTAAATGCTTGTGTACATGTCTCTTCCATGCACATCAGTCTCTTGATATCTGTCATTATTGCTACATGCAGTTTTTTTCATCCCCTAGCTTCTGTGTTTTAATGCACTGCCAGGTTGTGATGAAGCAGTACTTGATTGAATTAAAAACTAGCATGTACAGTGGCAGATAGTTCAGAGCTATTCCCTATCCCTCTGCCATTTTAGCAGTGGTGCTTGTACACTTGTTGCAGAGCTTGTTTGTGGCTTTGTTCATGACAGTACTGTTTATCACAAGCGTTACATCATTATTGTCTTGTTTAAAATCATTGAGAATGTTGCAAAGCTTGATTGCCACCACACTTTCTATCACAAGATGCCATGCCACCACCAGATTATCAGTGTTGCTCCACATGCAGAGCAGTAAAGAATATTGCTGTCCATGTATGCTTAGCCTCTGCTGCAAGATGCAATATTCCCTAGGAGCCCATCCTTTGTACAGTGCATGATTTGTCATAGAGGTTGCCTTGTCAAATGCATAAATGGTTCCTTGGTAATCTTCCGGTCTTTCTTTGAAATTTTCCACATTTCATTCTTGTACTCACTGCAAGAATATGTGTACTTTTAATACATGACTTTGTCCTTGTTGAGCAGGCACAAGATGGTCATTCTGCTACAAGCTTTGTCATATTCCCAGTTCAAATGAGTACAAACCTGGTTGATTGTTGTGTTCAGATTTTTACTGACAAAATCATGCATTAGAGGTGGCAGTTCATCCTTTGTATATTCTACAGATTGCTCTCTTAGCAGTTCAACTATTAAATCATCATTTTACTAGCATTTCACAGAGCACTTTCTGACTTTTAAAATTTTCTATAATGTCTTTAGCACTTCTACCTTGATCAGTGAGCTTTTACGCAACATCATGCACTCTTCTCTAATAATGTTTACCCTGGTACACCATGCCTGTTGCCACTATGTATAATCTTGGATAAAAAATCAAAAAAGAATAGCTCAGTGCTGGGAATGTTCTTTGACAAAAGAATAACTTTCAGTGTATTGGTCAAAAATTCTACTTTTTGAATTATTCTTTCATTCTTTTATATAGGAGGTGACATATTTTGGTACTGGTTATGAAATGATATTATATCAGCAATTAAAATACATGCTTTAAAGTCTAACTAAACAAGTTTGTGAAACAATTACAATTAGACATATCTTTAAATCTTGCCAAAGAGCTTGTTTTACGGATATGAATAGAACAAGTATGAACTTTAATTAAATAAGAGTGAACTTAGTGATAAGTTGCTGCTTTGATGGTGAAAAAGAATGCTTTGCTTACCCTTAACATTATATTATGAAAAAGTTAGTAACATAGCAAACATTGTCAACATAAAATATATTTTATAAAATATGCATTTTGTCAATTGCTAAAACCTCTTAAGTCGGATAACAAGTATCATCGGATACTTTATTAGACTGAATAGCTAGAGGAAAAATTGAATTTTCTTATTAATTACATTTACCTCTTAGATATCTGGACACTTACTTCAACTGAACATGAAGTGCTCAACTTCGGAAGTTTTACAGCAGTTGAAAAAAGGATTTTAAGTGCAGGCGCAGATGGCAATATGAAAAAAAAAATTAACTTGCAACATTAAATACTATCATGTAGAACCCACTCATCCCAATGTTAGATCATAAACTATGGAAAGCATTTCTGAACAGCACTCAATTGTCCATCACCTATATTAAGATTATGATCTAATAGAAAAAATTATGCGCATATTCATTGTGCTCATCAGATGCACAATTGTAAAGGTTTACTAAAATATCACAATAAAAAGCTACATATATATATATATATATATATATATATATATATATATTTGAACAATCAAAATTCATTATATATGATATCAAAAAATAGTCATTTTCTATGCTTTTCAGTATTACAATGTTTTGTGCAAACTCTACTAGTACAGTACTATACATTTATAAGCATAACTTTTTATGTTTTTAGTAAAATGAATGATAATTTTTAATATTCTAAAATTAAGTCCAACATGGTCATCATCAAAATTCTTCAAGGCAGTCTATGGTACTCTATATATCTAATAAGATCTCTTTTCAAACTGAAAGCTGAGTTGGACTAGAGGGTCAACTTAAAAAAGTATTTGTGTTTTTTCATCTTAATAGTGCATTGCAGGACATGTTACCAGAAAATTCAATATGAGACAAGAAATATATAGCCATAAGTAGTTTTTTGCACTTTCTTGATTACATGGTACCTTCATGTAGAATGATGGGTCTAAAAAATTAAATCTTGTCTCACACTCTTCTTGTCTCCTTTGATATGAAAGGAAATTTCCAAAATTTTATTTCTCAGTTAGCTGTTTCAGAGAATACTGAATAAATGAAGGATAAGTCATTTACTTTGCTAAATGTCTTAGTTACTTAAAAAATATTGCACAGTTTTTGCTGGAGGCTCTATATTTACTTATCATGATGCAGCATAGTGTTTATACATTGAATATATGTTTAACTTTGGTTGGAACAAGCATTTTGCACATATATACATTAGATTTTGTCAGAATACTAATGTTCTATTCTGAATGTAGGAGACAAGGTGGTAACAAGAAGGGCACAAAGAATATAGAAGCATGGTAACATTATACAAACGTAATTTGTGTTGCTGGGAGTGAACAAGAAATTCAGCAGCACAGCAAATAAAGTCTTGATGCCAATCCATCTGAAGAGTCACAAAATGGTGCAGCTAAATATTGGAATAACTCTTGAAAGAGTAATTTCCATAAGAACTAATTGTTGAAAACAAATTAGTTCCCAACATGTTCATGTAACCTTGAGTATGAACAGTAAAAATAAAAACTAAATAAACACTTTATATCATTAACATGTAAGTAAAAAGAGTTTTGTTTTATCAGTAAGCAATATAACATGATTGAAAATATGCCAACTTTTTTAGGTTGTGGAAAATACTATTTACAGTTATATACATAATTCTTATTATGATTACTACTAATTTGTTTTTTTGTAACTGAATAAAAATGAACCATTACAGTTGGTATTTATGCATAGATTATGCATCATGTAAGAAACATGATAAAATCATTTGTCCATATCAGTAGAACCAGTGTACAGCATATTCTTGTGGCAAAGCTGATGGCAGATACTACTCAAAACAGTTGCACACATGTAGCAATAAAAATGAAGCAAGGGATGCAAAACGATACTTCATTAAGATGTATTACTCTGTTGTCAAGATAAACTCTTGACAACTGAAAACATATGACTTTTTACAGTGTAAACAAATTAAGTTCACAAACTCATTTAGATGATATGGCCGTAATGAGTGACATGGTGACATAACTAAATCTAAACAGTCAATTACTTTTGTTTAGCAAGCATATCTCATAGTTTATAATCTCTGACTCATGAAAGGCAATAGTTATATGAATCATCATGCAAAAGTTAGAGATACTTAAAATTTGCATGTGCACAAAATAATATTCAGTAATTATATTACCAAATTTTTTACAATTGGCAAAATAATTCAAAATATCAGCAGTTCAAATGGCTGAGGTGTGAATTGTGTCTATTTCTCACTTAGAGTTGATTGTTCTGGTGCCCAACAACTGAGCAATTGAAATAACTTAAGTTGTAGTTGCCTTGGCTACGCCTTTAGATATTTTTGTTTATTGGTTAGAGAGGCATAAGTTTTACTTTTTTTCTGTCCAGTAGATAGTACCTTGCTATTGTTGATTCTACAAGGCTTTAACTTGGTACTGTTCTTGTGAAAGTGACCACTTGTTAAGACCTAAGTAGGTATAGTTGCACAAGTTTGAATCAAGCAAAGGTTATAAACTCTTCCAATACTGGAACATATGCATTGCTGTATGTTTTGTAGTAAATATTTATAATTGATACTACATTGATAGTAGCAACAGTAGTTGTCCGGATGTTAGTATAATTTGACTTAGTTTGTGGAGTTTATTTTGTATTGTGCTGTTTCTGCTCAGTGGTGGAAACAACATTAAACAACATGTTTCCTTTTAACTTTTTCTTGTTTTGTGCTAAAATTCCTCACGGAGATTTAGAACTTTGTCATTATTCTGTGTATACTTTTACCTGGTGAGTTCTGACCTTTTTCCGTCAACACGTTTAATTAACCAGTTCCTGACACCACTTTAAATGGTGCTGCACATGAATAACATGTGTAACAGCATATGCCCATTGTACTTGATATTTAAAGACTAGTGTGGAAATGTGCTATAACACATCTTTTGTAATTTGGCCAAGAGTAACCAATTTTCCACAAGTAGATTCAATACTAATGCAAAAACAAATAAGATTGCCATGATAGAAAGAATTTTGTAACAATCCTCAGTTCTATCAAAGGCCCAAATCTTGATAGCTAAAAGTGCTTCCAGAAAAAGAGGAAAGCAAATGTCCATTGTTCATGCATGAGGTAGAACACAGGATCAAGAATATGCCCCTTATGATTTGTCCAAGGATTAGCAAAAAAGCATGTTTTCTTTCATAGAGCTAATAGAGACATGAGTGACAAAAAGAAATGAAAATTGTCTCCTGCTTACATTGAGTGTAACTGCAACAAAGTGAGAAATTGTCAAGACTAACGAATCGTATCAAGTGTAAATCATAAAACCAGAACAATATAACACTGAATACTACACGTTCAATAGTTTTCCATTAATCTTAATTCATGTGTTGACAAGAGTGAATCTCGTCAACATTATCAACCTAAGCTTGCACATACAAACCGAATTAAATCGATATAATCACAAATCCCTGAAAGAATCGTAGACAAATAAACAACGGCGAAAACATGTTAGATCCTGACAGAAATAGAAGCCAATTATTGACTGTGCCATTAAACTTGGTACAACAATCAAGCTAATTTAAGCTCTAGGAATATGTCCTATGTCAGCAAACATTAAAATGCATTGAATATCAATTGCTTGTAGGTTTGGAGTGGAAGTGGAAATTTGATGATCCATAACTATAATAAGGCAATTAAATTTAATGTGACTGAGCATAACAAGGATGGTTACAAGTTCCTGATTTGTGGGAAAAGATAGTTGATATAAATCTTAGAACTCATGGTGTCATGATAAAATATCCATCAGGATCAAGTGTAGATATTGGTTTAACAGGCATTCATGAGCATATATTCTTTAGTAGTAAGAGTGTGCAGATTGTATAAAATGTTGATTACAAGCTGAATGCACCAAAGGTAATGATAATACTTTCTAACACAAACTAAGTTCATATGAAAAAAAGACTTATAGGTTCTAGGGGTTAAAAACTAAGAAAAGACAGCTAATGTTCAAGAGGCTGAACACACTATCTGAGAAAAGTTGGTTATGCAATGGATGGAGTTTCTTCCTGCTAGAAATGCAAGATTTAATGGAAATACAAGAAAACTGTGACAGAATGCATATGTTGCTAAGTACTAAGTTGTGTCTATAGAAGTGAGATAGCGTCATCACTGCAATAAAAAATATTACCTAGTTGACATTCCACTTTCTGAAACTTTTACTTTCAGAATCTAAGCTAAAACTTTCATCCTCATAATCCATACTAAAGTGTCAATATAGCTTCAGAAGAAACTTACTGTTGCTACAAAATAGAATTAGCCCCTAAGAGAGTTAGTTCCAAATATCCCCCCTACACCTGTGGTCTTGGCTGTTGGAGTCCTGGTTACCAGCAAGTTTCTTATGACAAACTCAGAAAAAAGGCTAAGTACAAATGATTCAATCAAGGGTTGGATGATAATAACTGAGTCAATAACTATGCATTATAGAAGATAATATGGAAGATTGAACAGTGTGGGGCTCTCTTCTAATAGTATAGGTACAGAAGCACACCAAATGTTTGAACACTTTAAGATAATTTTGAATGATCCTAGGTTTTATTGACTACTGTAGGGAGTTAAATGTACTTGTTATGCCCTTGCACAAATATTGTAACTCAGTTTAGGGTTCTAAATGATAAGATATGGAACAATATTGTAAAGTTTCTGTATTTTATATTATATTGACAGTGGGAAGAGTATCATCATACACAAATAGGTTTACAATAGACTTCCAGTCTGAGAAAAACATTTTAAATAAAACAAAGTATACAACCCTGCTTGAGCATGCATGGCTGCAAAGCCTTTCTAATTGTTAAGAAAAGAAGGAGAAAAAGAGTTAAAATATACAACATGCTGTGAATCAACCGCAACACAAGGCAAGGTAAAAATAAAAGAGAAGAGTGCAAAGAACATATATTAATGGTAAGACTGCTACTTATCATACGCTATGGGAGCGTGCTGCTAGAATGATCGTACATCTGCTTGGAAAAGTAGTAAACTTGAAAAGTGATTTCTGGAAAACAAAACACATATGAGTTTGTAAAATTTTAGAGCCTGTTCAAAATTGCAAATAAGTTTACAGGAAGCCAAAAGAAATCCTAAATTCAGTCAGTGATGCAGAAAATGATGCAGTTGCAAGTAGATTGGAAATATTGACAAAGAAACTTCATGGAATGAACTGTTGAGTTGTTGAATCAATGCTGGAGTAATCACGGATAAACAGATAGGATGAAAATGAAGCATGAAATGATTCAAGAGAGATATTTGACAGATACAATGGGTCACCGCTTATAGTCTGGAACAAGGAATTAGGGCAGTAACATAAAGAAATCTTGATACTAACATACTTGGATTTTTAGTTCCAACCTGCAAGAGCTGATTCAGGTCTTAAATGTATTCAACATTTTCTTCTTCTTCAATTGGTGGGATTACAACCAAACTCATACACCCCAGAAAGTGTATAGGAACAGTTTTTGTTGTACAGAAAAGCTTGTACACTTAAAGTGTGAGTGCATTCATAGAGGTATGAAATTTATTAAACAAAAAAAGTGAAAATAGGTGAAACTCACAGAATCTCATAGCAATAAGCAATAAATTCCCTTATGTGAATATAGTGATGAGACTTCATTTGATAGAAAAGACTTGATTTACAAGTTTGTACTGGTACAATAGCTTTGCATCAAAAATAGTTAATACACTGCAGTTTCAAAAATAAATAAAGGTAAATATCATATGTATGTTAATAAAAAAAGTAATAAACATCAGTTAATTACATTGATAGAGTACATAGAGTTGTTGACTTACCTTAAATTAGTGCTCTATTGGTCAAGGTTTAGTAATTCTTATGATTGCTGCATCCAATAAAGACTGATGTCATTTGTAGTAGAATAGTAGAGCAATACTACTTGTTCAGTTTTGTGCTACTTAAATTAGAATTTGAACCATGTAACTGATTTTAATCTAATGTAGTTTTTTTTGTTATATTATCAGTAACTGGAAGTCTCACCTCCGAACTTGCAAGTCTAACCTCTTACATTCTTAATCTCAAGTTAGTGATATACCATAGCAATTATATCTTGTGTTTTTGTATTTTCCTGCTTGTCTTTATAACTTGATATTGCACAATATGTTGCAAGGTAGAGTTGAAATTTTAATAGCTACAAAATGTTTTAGACACCCTTGCATAGTGCAGTGCTGTTTAATATCTACCTAATACTATGTGCTCAAGTACCTTGCTCATTAGTATTTACACAGAATTGCACAAATTAGTTATCTTTTTACCTTTTTGACATACAGCTTATACTGATAAAGTAAGTTAACTCTTATGCTGGCTAAAGAGAATTGTAATTTTTTGAATTTTTTACTGTGACTACTTCAAGGGCCAAGATAAGAAACTTATAAGCAACTATGTTAAGTTCAGTTGAGCAAGTTAACTTTTTCAACAACAAAAAAATCAAATTGCAGAGTAACTGGAGAATGTAACATGGCACAAAAATTAGGATGCAAAAAAGAATCTACTGTTAGGATTGCTGCTTTAACTGATAACTAAAGTAAGTTATATTTATAAGTTGTTGATGTTGCTTAAAAGTAGTTAGTTCTAACTATATTTATTATATCTCAAGCAGTTTATTGTCTCATTTCTAGTCATGCAAGTTAAGCTTTTCAAGTTCTTACCATGCAGCAATACAGTAATTTCTATAACTCTATTTTGCTCTGCTTTTGCTTTTGTTATAGTTCAGCAATGCATGCTAGCTCCTTGTCAGGATCTGGTTGTTTTTGCACTGTGATTTGTCTTAGAATGATGATTTATTTGTATGTTACAATGATTGTTCATATACAAATCCTTCAAGCAATCATATTAATAATTGACTTAATTTGTCTTGTATGCACATAGAATTAGTTATAAGGTGTTGACAAGATTCACTTTTGTCAACACATAAAACTGATAAGATAAAAGGATTAAAATATGCAACGCACTGTGATTCAGATCACAGTACAAGGCAAGGTAAGAAGAAAAAAGATTAGAAGGAAAAACAAGAATGTATAATTGAGTATGGATGCTACTTGTCAGACACTATGGGAGCATGCTGCTTATGAAAGCATACTTCTGCTGAGAGATGGAGAAAAGTGAAATAGAAACCACTGGAACAGAGTTAGAAATATGCAATTATAAAGATGCAATTACATGACCTCTTTGGATTTTTGCAAGGATAAGAAGAGTTTTGAGGTAGAAAAATAAGTTTCCATGTAGAATAAAATACTCTGTAACAAATAGTCTTAGAATTGCAGAAATGAGCTGTTGAGTTGGAACTATAGAATTGTAAGTTGGAGCTCTAGTTATATAAAAAAAATGTAGACAAATACAAATCACAGGAATGAGGTCATGGGTCACATCTGGAATGAGAATAGGAGCAGTAACTAATAGAAATCTTGACAGAAACAAGACTACTGTAATTACACTATTCCTGTAATATACTTGCACTCCTTGTTTTGCTCTGGTATTTTGCATTACACATCAGCACAATTAGTTAGTATGAACATTCCTTAAGTTTTCAGAGAAGTTCTAACATCCACAAATTTCCAAGGTAACTTTGTAAACAAAAAACTGGAAACAAAGAAATTTTTTTCTAGTAAGCTAGTACAAAAAAACAACATATCACTGCAGAAAACATGCCAAGGTCATAGCCAACTGGAGAGAATTAAGAAAAACAGGAGATGCTGTGATACTCCAAGTGTAATACTAGGAAAATACAATGATAGTAAATGAAGGCATGCAAAGCAAACAGAGAAGAGGACATGTAAATAAATATGTTATTGGATAAGAGATACAAAAAATGAAAGAATATTCATCCACCATGTAGGTCTGATACCTGCTATGATATTGTACCCTAGACATAACAAATTTCCCTTCAAAAGCAAATGTGAGAAGTGAAAAAAAAATTACTGAGGATACGAATATAAACATTGACTTATAACATGAAAAGAAAGTACACCTCTAACATAACTTTAACCTGTACTAAGTTCTGTAGACATTTGTCCATTATTACACATAATAGAACTTAGTCACAATATGTATGAATCAGTAAGTGACAGATGGCATTTCAAAGTGTTGTTTTTGGGGAAATGCAAGAGTTATTAAATTGTTAGTTAAGTACTGTAGATTGGAACTTGAACTAGAAATGCATAATGCATATCAATATTAAATAGAAATAGTAACTGTAACCAGTAGAAATCTTGACAACTCTACATTCTTTGCCTATGCCACATCAAAGAATTTTTAGAATACTGAGTTCAACTATAAATGAAATAGATTTTTTGCACCTCAATATGGTGAATAAGTTTGATAAGTCACAAAACTGTAGTTAAGTTTTGAGATGAATAGCATGAAATATACAAGGTTATCAGTTAAGATGACACTTTTGAGCATAGTAAATGAAATTAGTCATTTCTAGTTTGTTTTAAGACTAGTATGCTATACATTTTGCATTTTTTGTACAATCAAGAAAACTAAATAGTATTTAGGTATGAAAAAATAATTTATGCATACACTGTTTTCAAAGATGACAGAAATGAAACGATCCAGTATAACTTTTTGTTGATTACATATTTAGTGCTGCAATTTATGTTGATGTTGATGGCAATAATGAGCTTGTGGCCATAAAGTACTAAATACTGGACTATTTGTACTTCACCAGAACCTGCTTTGCTAGTGACACGTTCATTATATCATCAGTTATCCATCATAAACTGTGCCAAATTCAAGATACTGTTGTCTCATACCAAATTAATTTAGAAAGGCAACAATAAAATATTTGTACCACTTTTCTATTTTCTTAAGCAGCACTTCAGACTATATGAACTATAACAAAATATTTATTGTCTTAAAATGTATCACTTTTGCTTTGAAACTCTAAATGCTGAAGCATGAGCAGAGCTAAATAAATCTTTTTTCAAGAATATTAGTTTTTATTCATTTATGCTAAATAGTAAGAACTGGACTGTGACAACTTGGAGGTGTAGACTGGTTTTACCTTGATTCTATAATTAGAAAAATAGTCAATGACTAAACTTGAATTTTTATTCATGGAGCCAATTTTCAGTATATATCTTCTGTTTTTGGCTCATGAGAGATTCCAGAATGATGCTCTGAAATAGCATGGCACTCTTCTGTATGGAAACTATGTCATAGTAGTAGCAAATGTGCTATCAATGTCATTATTGTTTACACAAACTAAATTTAAAACATTAATTGAGTCTGATCAAACTTTTCATGTTATAGAGCTTTCATGATACAGAGTTTGAGTTTGTACCATTTAACTACCATGTCAAAAAGAGCAATTATCATCCAGCTTGATAATAGTAGCAAACTTACAATATGCTATAATGAAATTATTGTACAAGTAGTTTTTGAGCAAACCTTTTTTAAAATCTCAAGCAGCATTCTAGAAGAAATGAATTTTTTAATCACTCATTCATGAAGTTGGATGTAACCCATTAGGTACTTCTTTAAACTTATGAATTAACGGTATAAATCAGAAGTTTTGTATGTTGACAGAAAACTGAAATGGAATGAATTAGAAAAGTATATTTATTTCAAAGTGGCATCACTGTTGCAAAAATCATGTATGTACCATATCACAGTAGACCAGGAAAAATGTCTCATTGGAAATATATTTTTGAATACTGAAAGAACTGAATGAGTAAATTACATATTACCATCCTAAAGCTTTGAGCTACGCAAACTTGATGCGTGAAACATAAAAATTTTAACCAAATCATACATTCCTAAAAGCAAAAAAATTTCATGTAATATCCCAAAACCAGATGAGACTCCAAATGTACATGCAAAAAATCTTTCATCCAATTGTCAAACCAGTTACAATGATATAAACTGACAAGTCATACGATTATAATAATTTTCTTGATGTAGCATGAGGAAATTTCTGGATAAATTACTGTCCACAATCATTCTTTAAGCACCATTTGTTATTGCTATTTCGCTATTGAATTGCATGTTTCATGTTCATCTAATATCAAAGAGACACTCTTGCATAAAAATGCAACTTTGGAAGTAAATTTTTAGTGATTTCGTGTTGTTTGCATATCAAGTATTACCTTGATAATATTTTCCAACTCTGTATGGGTTCAGGAATTCTTAAAATTAATTTTTCAACAGAAAAGCTCATCAGATCTTCATTCATTAGTTAGTATGTATAGTTTCTAAAATGCTTCTTTTCAATTTATTTTACATAAGCTATTTCTCTCATTATAAATCCATTTTATCATTAATTTTTTCATTTCTTTTATCAACACAAATTTTTTAAATGCTACTTTTCATGAAACATTTATGCAGACTCTTTTTCCGGTTTTTATCCATTTTAATACTGTTACTCAATTCATTTCCTGTTTGCTATTTAAGACTGGCGGTATTTGTTTTTTGACATTTTCTTTTTATTTGGTTGATTTTCCCTTCTTCAGACATTGGTAACGGACGATCAAGTAAATCCGAGTTCTTGGAAAATATGTCTCTAATGGTTAAATGTTGCTGAGCAAAAAGGTACAGCATTTGTTCAATAGGAATAGGCTTCGAATCCAAATTGATATTTTCGAGCATAGATGACGGAATCGAATGGTTTTCATCCAGCTCAGCAGCAATCTTCAAAGCATCTGCATTAAATAAAACAAAAATTTCATGCTGTAATACGTATGACGAACATAAAGAAATGCATGCTTATGCACATTTCCATACTTTTTTTAGCAATGCTTTAGAGTAGTAGCAACCTTATTTTAATGCCTCTAGAAAATATTTATTGCTAATGACACTAACTAAGAATCAACCCTAATTTTAGGGCGGAAAAAAAGTGCTAATAACGCATGAAAAAATCATACAGGAAAACAACTGCATCAGATTCTTATTGAATTCAACAATTCTACTAGAAAAAGTGAAATCTTCCAATCATTAGCAACGAAAAGTGAACAATAAATATCGGCAAAAATTAATGTTGTAAGACTTATTTATTCTAATACAAGAAAATTACTGCACCTCAGCCTTTACTTTGCTAGTGCTTCATTTGGATTCATTGAAGCATATAATAGAAATATATATGGTGAAAGTAAAATAGACCTTAAAATTATTCTAATGATGGACTTTTGACGAACTACTGAACTCTGACAGTTCAACAAACATGAACTCCTTATGAGTTAAAAATGAGCAAATTATGTTGAGAAATGCAAAGCCTACGATTGGTGAGGAGCACAGCAAGAAGGCATGAGTAAAGCAAAGGCTGACCTGCAAGTATATATTGCAGATAAACTGATACAGTTGGTTACACTAAAAATTATTCATCGATCAAATACATCAGGTTAGATGTATCAATATGTGACAGAAATGAAGTCGGTGAGGTGGTAAAGCTATCGAATAATAGGATATGTCATTACCGGACCATCTATTCATGAAATATCAATGGTACATGTATCAATATAACGCAATCATAATGCACTTTTAAAGACCCAACCCAAACGTAATCAGATACCCAACCTGCAACTACCGCTAAAAGCCCGCACACTCCCTAACCATGCACATAGCATAACATATTTCTCTAAAAATTCAAAGCAAAACCCACTAGGAACCTCAAAACCCCTAACCCAATATGAACATCGTTTTATCACATCATGGTTAGCATTATATAACTTAAAAGTACAAATGCATACCAATTAACACATATATTCCTTATAATAACAGAAACTGTTATATTGTTAGCATGAAACTTAATTTGTTTTACATAAAGTGTACAGAAAAGATTAGCTAAGCCGAATTTGATAGCCGTTTCCTATTCGAATCCTATTTCACTAGTGATCCATTGTCTTAAAATTGTTCTTTTTATCATTACAAACTTCGGAAATAATGAACTCGTCAGAATCCCCAAATTTATTCATTATATTCAAAAATCTGAAGCTGAACTTGGCACGGAATTAAACTAACAGTGCCTGAATATACTTAACTTACGTGGGCTCAAAACTGTTCGTTTCAACATATTTTAGTGACAAAAGAACAATTAACTTACAGAATAATATTTATTGTGCTTTTTCAGGAGACTCGTAGGTTACATAGGTTAGGACCCTCTTAGGCGCCCTGGCACAATACAATTTTTTTAATAATATAAATGAAAATTCGTTTTATCCGAAGTTCACCGCAACTTTAACTGAAAAGCTGCATTATAAAACTTACCACAGTACTCCATAATAGCAAAATATATAGCTTCAATAGTGCTTAGACACCCTTCTCCAGCATTATGCCACCTCCAATACGCGCTCAATTTGGGAGGATTCGCCAAACGAATACATCTAAAACAGAAAAGATAATAATATTATCCAATTCATATTCTTTAAATCGATGGTCCACTAAATCACATATTCCATTAATTGATAGCTACACTCCACTGACCTCTCTTATACTGATGTTCATTTATATCTCTAATCCGACATATTCAATTCAACTCATCATTTTTTCGGTGTAACCGACGGCACCAGTTTATGGAATATCTTGCTATAGGTGCCTAGTGATGAATCTAGGATACATTTTTTAGGATACGATAACCTCTTAGCAGCATATAGAAGAAAAATACTTAGAAACAATTAACGACTATGGTATAGAACGATATTAGGCCTTATAATCGCTTTTACCAAGCATGTTTTTTCAATTCAAAATTATCAGAGTAAATTCGTACAATATTACCATAAAAATATTTGATGGAATCTGAGTGACCAATAGATGAATAATTATATGCAAGAATGTATGTATTTGCATAGACTTAAATTCCAGATTTCAAACCTTACTCCCTTCAAGGCTTCATGATCTAATATACTCTTTCCTCTCTGCCACCTACAGTCCAGTAGCAAAATCCTTTTAATGGAGACAAGCTGATCCAATGGAAGTTCCTCCTTACGAATGTATAGAAAAATCAACATGTAGTACCAATATTTTATACCATAGTACAGCTTAAAGTATTCAGAAATATTGATATATTGGTTGTTTAGGCCACAACCAAGGCCGTCAGTCATATTGTGCACTGACACGGAGCACAATATAGCTCAGAATGATAATTATTGTTTCATTATGTAGAGCTCAAGTGATTATAATATTAGCATCTGTAGAGATATAGCCCTTCAATATCCACTCTAAAATAGTAGGGACCTATTTGGAGCTTTACACGTATCAGAAATTACTCATGTACATCTCCAGAGTTGGCCGATTCAACAATGCGATTAGTCAGAAATTCATAATGTTCTGTTAAAGTATGTTTATTAGTCTATTCAACAGTTGAGAAGGATATCGAAACCACATAATTGAATTTTAAACCAACGACTGAGTTATACATAATGAATTAAGAGATGACCAGAAATTAATAACGTTAGAAAACTGGATAGTTTGAAGCAGATTTTTTCATCCCTGAACGCATTATCGAATATCGGTCAGCATCGAATCGCACCAATGAAAGTATACAGATGCGGAAAATTAAACAAAAAGAATCATTTAAAAACCTTTCATGCCAAATACCCAACATATCTAACGCACACAAAAGAATATTTGAAAGTGCTAAAAGATCAAAAAAATTAATCGAAGAAAAATATTTTGCTCATGGTGCATTTTTCATCGGACTATGATATTCTTCACCCAATTTTTAAAAGTTTTTGACATAAAGTACTTCAAAAATTAATAGCATTGAAGTGATTATCACAAATCTTTGATTGTAAGTAATTCACTTGAATACAGCACATTGTATTCTATAATAATACAGTTTTTAAATCTTATTAACTTTTAATCTATTCCTAAAATTCAAACATAAAATTTAGACATTCTATTACGCAATAGAATGGCTTTCTCGTATATAATACCATCATGTAGCATTTAATTTTTCTAGGCACTAGTATGACGCTGCCAAGTAGTAAAATAAAATAGAAATGATATGAAAAAAAGCTTACCCATGTAACCGATGTTTTACTTGGATATATAAGGACAGTTTCATTTTTGGCAAAGGCAAAATCAAATTTTTCAGAAGACATATTAGGCCAAGGATAAATTTCAATATCGGGAGACATCACTGCACCTTGAATTGCAGAACTTCGCCTTCTCTCTTCCGACAAAAGCACGTCTACTTTAAGTGGTAAAAGTGCCTGTGGAACCTATTAAGGACATAATTAACCCACAAAAACAAACTATTTTTCTAGTGATTTTTGACATTGTTCTATATCGAGTAATTAAGTAAGTAAACCAACTAAAAGAATAAGTAGGTTTTTCACAACTTTTCTTGCAAGTTTAATGCCTTTTCAAGTGATTTGTTAACTTTTTGTGTTTGGTATCAGCTTGTTCAAGTAATGTTGTTTAGCAATCTTTAATAGCAATTCAAATAAATTTTTTCTTTGTTGGCATATTGTTGAAAATGTCATATGAACTAAGTAGAATGAACAGTTATCCATTGCATACTTAATTTAAAACTTTATTTGAAGTGCTAGACATAGGATTTTGAATTATGTTTCACTTATTTTATAGATGGTATCACTTGCCATGCTATGAATGATCAGTTGCATCAATAAGAAAATTTATATTGTAATAGAGCAGCAAAACTCCTTAAAGTAACCGTATCATATATATTTTGTAGACTTGTTAATGATATTCTGCAATCATATCATCAGGTCAAGCTATATTTACATGAAAATCTCTTAATAGTACTTTAAGAATTTTTCCCTCTGAACCTTGACTTTTCAGAGCGTAACTGAAAATTTGAAAATTCTTTTTAAAATATGAAAGATCTCTACAAATAGTAATCATATGACAAATTTAATACTGTTTTGACAGATAGAATATAAGAGATAGAGCAAACAACAGTTAAAATATAATTTTTTAACGATATTTTTTTCACAAATAGCTCTTACAATCAAGAGCAGTCAGCAATAGAGGAAGCACGATTAACAGCCTGTATTAGTTAAAGCCTCATAAATCATATGTAGGTCAATCTCATTGATACGAGAAATTTTCATTGTTTCTTGTTGATTTTTGCATTTTTTAAATTAATGATGTTTTTATAGTTAATGGGGCATCTGCTGTTGCCTTCAGCGCGCTTTGTGCATTTGAAATTTACACACAGAATCCACAAAAACTCACTGAACAATGATCTCCAACTAGAACAAGACAGTCGTGGCAATATCGTTTACGCATTTTATTGCACACAGGACAAGGAAGCTTCCTACAGTCAGCCATTGCCGGCACATTCTCCAAAAAGGCTTCGAAGAGCTGCTGTCTTGACATGATTTTCGTCTCACCTTCTGACATGATAAATTTCGGTCAGAAATGAAGTAAGAACAAATTGGAATGGAAAATTTGTAAAAAAAGTACGATCTAAGTAATGACAAATCGTTGAATCGCAATTTTCTCAAAAATTTCATGATCCAGGTTCTATTGTTTCAATAATTTTGGTTCGAAAATTTCCTGGCAAATCCCTGGGATGCGTAGAGAATTTGATAATCTAATGTGACAAATACCCGATGCTCACTCCCAATTTACCTATCTCCAAAAATGTAGAACATGTTTGATTCCTCTATAATTTTATTTCCTCTTTCAATCATTTCCACTATTTTACAGTGTGCACAACTTTTTATGATTTTTTTGTCTTGTTTCAGAGCCTTTAGAGAGCATTTCTAAAATCAGTAGAATATAATTAAATATTTTTCACATCATGCAGTTAATAAAATTATTTTACAAAGCATGTGCATCTCAGACATCACACTATCATATTGGGATTACTGATACTATGCCCGATGCTTACCAAGTATGATGGTTACCGAGTCTAATGGTTGCTTGCTATATTTTTCAAAGTTATATTTATATTGATCTCCATATCAATATTCAAATATCTATTTGTTCATTACTTCTAATGTAATATACTCAAGTTAAACATATTTTAAAGGCTACTGTGGAATTTTGCCAGAAGAAAAAAATGGCTGTATTGAACTATCGTCAGGAATGTAAAATACAACATAAACACAAGGAATTTGTGAAAGAATACGTAGATTATTTCATCCTAAATTGTGTTGATAGAAGTAAGATAACTTCATCAACGCAACAAAATATTACTTACTGAAACTTGTTCTTATAATTCAAATGGGAACTTGTTCTCATAGTTAGAACTGAAACTTCAACATAGTATAAGGAGAAACGTACCGCAGCTACAGAATAGAATTAACTCCCTTAGAGGTTAATTCCTAACAACTATTTCATGTATTTTCAGTACTATTTAGCTCAGTAGTATTTTGCTCACCAATTTGTTAGTTTCTCAAATGATAATCTTAAATGGTCAAGTTATATTTGAAGCATCATCTGTTGCTGCTTCCAACCTAATATCAGTTGGGTCAGATATTGTTCAGCGGCAGCATCAGTATCTGCCTTTGTTGTTCAAAGCTGATTGCAAAAGTTAATGCTGCTGAATAATGCCTTGGGTAGTTTCTTCGGTTTTTGCTTTTTGAATTTTCTGCTATAATAGAGATGCTTACTCGTTGACATGTAAATAAAAAAATAGGAGAAATTTCAACGAGATGAATTGCCTGTTTTGTGGAGGAGAGGACAATGTCAGATTTGTGTCTCATTTTGAGAGAAGAGCAACAATATATGATTACTTTGCCATTTAGTACCATTGGGCCCTAAATTTGGTTCTGCACAGGGTAGGGGTGAACACTAATTTAATGCATGTCCTGTCACATGAGAATTTTCAAATCTCATTTCCTATCCGTGAAAGAAATTAGTAACGCTGAGACTGTCGGCTTATCCACTGAAAATTTGAATCATAAAAAGATTTGTCGTTTTCATGGATTCATTGTATCGTAACTGTAAAATTTTCATGCACTGATTCATCTTGCAACACTTGTCACAAATTGTCATAGGATAATGAGACTTGATCGTCCAAATATATTTCTTGCACTAATTTTGAATGTGATGACTTCAAGTGCTTTGGTACTTCCTCTCAGAAATGCTGTTCGAACATTTAAATCCCACTTTATGGTTAGCATACGACCAGTTTCTCCATTTTGTGCAAGAATCACATCCGATTTTAAGCCATACGTGGCCTCTACACGAAGAGTCCATCAAAGTTCTAGTTTTAGGATGTGCAACTCTTCTGTTTCACCTGATCCAAGAGTCCGAAGGACAAAAGTAAAGACAATATTGGAAACAGTGAACAGTGAGTCAATAATGAATAAAGAGGTTGTAATTAAAGGATGGGTCCGAACAAAACGGGATCAAAAGAGTTTCACTTTCTTGGAGGTAATGTCACTGCTATATTTTCATTTTATAGTGCAACGAAGTATTAAAAATTTTTTACTGAAGAGTTTACACTTAATTTCTGTCTTGTTTGCCGATATGAAGTGCACTTCATTTTGCTGAGACGTTTGAGTTTTTTAGATGCTATAAATTTTGTGATACATAATGAGTTAAATGAGGGGATAGGATTTTATGCGCAAAGCTTATTTCTAAAAAATTTATTATAGCTATTTAATTTTAATGTTTACTCCCAGGAATTTGGTGATACTACCCGTCAAGCACTATAATTGAAACAGAATATTGTATATGGGCATTTGGTACTACCATTTTGATAGTAGATAAAGCTAACATAGACATGGCAAAAGATGTTTTTGCTCTTTTTATGTTTGAATTTAAGTTTAAACTTAAATTATGTTATAATTGAGAAAAAGAGCGAAAATGACAAAAAGGTTTATATTCAATATCTTTTTTAAATTGTATTTTGCAATCACTATTTTAGATTAAGAAGTTTTTACCAGTATGTATTGAGACTATTTCACGTGCAACAGTTTTCCATAGAATATTTTACTTATAAACTAGAAAGAAAAATAGTTATTTTTTTTATTTTTCAAGTTCTTGCAAGTTTTGTTGAGATGTCGGAGATCGGAATATGTTTTAAAACATTTGAATACCTTCTTTTCCAATTTGTAGAAAAAATTGCAATTTCGCAACCAAAGCGTTACTGTCCTTTGACCAGTTTCTTTCATTTATATCATTTTTTTCATTGATGAATCAAGCCCTTAAAGAATTCAGTATTAATTACTGTTGCATATATTTACCTGCTTCAAGTATACTTAGCATATGATTCGATTATATTAGCTAAATGTTCAACGCTACATACTCTACAGATAAGTAACTGAATTATCAAGATACGAAACCACTAATTTACGTACTTCAAGTTCATATCATCATGTTGTATTGCGTAAAAATATTGTTTAAATATTTTAAACAATATCACTTTTTTTGCTTTCTTTTTTCTTGACAACCCATTGTTCTATTTGTTTAAATATCACAAGACATCCCTCGTTACATTTGTTTATATTCATGCAGAGTAGTATAGTATAAAACCTAGTATGCTTACCATTATTTGAATATTCCGTAACAGAGCAAGTTTCTAGAACAGTTCCATATTCAAGTGTATCGTGTATTTCAATCTTTTATAACTCTCTGTGTTTCCTCTCTGCTCTATTCAGATTAATGATGGATCGAATCTAAAAGGAATTCAAGTTGTCGTTAACGATAACATTGATTCTTATTCTGAAATCGAGAAAATTACAACTGGTGCATCAGTTTCAGTCATTGGCATTGTTCAAGAATCGCCAGGAAAAGGCCAAAAATTTGAAATTAAAGCCAATGAGGTGAGTGCTAGGTTAGTACTATAATAAGCGGCACTTGCTGACAGTAACATTTTTAGTGATGTTTGGAATGAAAAGAGCAATATTTTGAGTGTAGTTTGAAATGAAAAGAACTATTTTCAATGACTTTTAAAATGGACAGAGCTATTTTTTTTCAGTGACTTTTGGAATTGATTTATATTACTTTTTCAATGAGTTGAAATGAGTACCTGATAAAAGTGTAGTACTTTATAAAAATCAATTTTCAATGACTTTTGATGCGAATACAGTTCCTTCAAATATGACTTTTCGACAGGAACCATTTGGTAATTTAGTACTTCTCTTTATTACTGAATACAACAACTTGTCATTGAAACTCAGCAAGTTGGGAAAAGTTGAAAAGCTAGTACGTAAATTCAACAAAAACAGCATTTTAGTAGAACTATACTGGCTTCGATATAACAAAATGTTTTTTATTTGAATATTTCATATTTTTTTAGTCGATAATAAAGATGGTACACCAGTGTACCGCCAATGCCTTCATGTAACAATTCCTAGTTCAAACTGCCCCCCCCTCTCAAAATCCGGCAAAACTCTCAAAAATCCCTCCAAATACAGAAAATTACCTGCTGGGGAAAATCGGCTGGTAGTTTTTCAGGTTCAAATATTTTTCATTCAATGCATTGAACTTTCGACTTCGAGTTTCTAAATGGTGGCTCTTAGGTATAAAGCACCCGAAACTAAATTATAAAATCCAACATTTTCATTTTTTGGATGCAACAAAAAAAGGTGTTTTGGAAGAATTAAATCTACTGAAATTAATAAAAAATATAAAATAAAAAGTATATTATAATTTCAGATCTAAAGAACAAGATATTTAATATTTATCATATTCTTAAACATGCAGGATAATTATCAGAAAAATTTAGTAGAAATGCTTACATGTTATAATGTTTTTGTAATGGTCAGTTTTTCACTTATATTTTTATGTGTTCAGCAATTAACTATTTTAAAAAATGGACCAATAGGAATCCAAATACTTTTGTTATTTAAACTAGATTTGTGTGATTGGTTTATGCCCTGGCGATTACCCGCTACAAAAAAAGAAGCACTCTGTGGAATTTTTGAGAGGAATAGCACATTTACGACCAAGGACTAATACTATTGGTGCAATCGCAAGAGTTAGATCTGCGCTAGCTTTTGCAACACATCAGGTTAGGGCTGTTATTCCACAAATTAAAACTGTGTTTCTAATGCATAGCCCGTTTTTAAATTTATTTTCAAGCTTATTAGATGAAATTTTTTCAGTTTATTTTTTAATTGATGCATGGAATCCAGGGTCAGGAATTGAATATAATATATCAAAGTTTTATGATAAACCCGGGTTCATTATTTGTATCTAGATTACAGAGTGAAGAGTATTATAATGCTAAATGTTGTGGATACTACAGCATTTATGTTTGTTTTTTAAGCAGTTGAAGTATTTTGGGGAGTACGTGAAAGAGGCTATATTTGAATAGAATGCCCAGTATGTTATGTTTGAATAGATATCGATACGGCATTACTCTGATATAATTAAGGCCCTGGCAATTGCCTATATGACATATATATAACTAATGAATAGAATGGGACTCGAATCCATGCCAATGATTACAAGTTACTTCTAACATATATCAATGCCATTTAACATTATGCATGTTTAAATGTTCACAAATATTTTCATTATGTATATTATTATATATATTTATAAAATAAAGCAAACAAATTTTTTCAATGTAAGCTATCTTTTACTTTTGGCACGGCGTGTATAATAAAAGTTTTGAAGATAATAATATGAAGTTGAAAAATATTTTTCTTTATTTTTTTTATTTGTTTATAGATAAATATGCATGCATATTTGTTTGATTTCCAAAAATACTCTTTTTAGGTACTGGAAATAATCAAGAAAATTTATGAGATATTATAACTAGGTTATTGTAAACTCTTATGCAGTCTTAAATCTATTTTGTGATACATTTGTTTCATTTTTACAGTTTTTTCAAGAAGAGGGATTTCAATATGTCCACACGCCAATAGTTACAGCATCAGATTGTGAAGGAGCTGGAGAAATGTTTCGGTTAACTACTTTACCCCCTACAGACCCCCCTAAAACTCCCAAGGGGGATGTGGACTTTTCGAAAGATTTCTTTGGGTATGTCTGTGCGTACATATAATTACAATATAGCTGTATCAATAAGTTCAAAAGCGATTTCAACATAGAGTCCCAGCATATTTGATTTTCCCTATACAAGTACTGTATACAAAATTTGATCATTAGATATTGTACTACCTCATCCACAATTTTGAGTACCAATATGTTATTAATGCTATAAACAATAATTTAGATTAATGAAAATCTTGCGCAAAATTCAGAGGTGCTACCATCGCTTTGGGGAAGTAAGTTGCTGCTGAGGTCCACAACAATGCAGCTCAAGTTATGATACTAATAAATAAAATTCAAATAGTTTTAGTTTTGAAATAGCATTGTTAACATTAATTTACATGAATGTTTCCATATTTAAACTACTGAAGTACTGTTATGGCACATATACTGTAATAGAGGAACTGTAGATATTTTTCATTGAGCTGCGCTATCGGATCAGTCCCATTGTACATTTGTCACAAGTTGATCTACCCGCCTCCCCAATATCATTTGTCGTTAAATTTTGTTGGAGAGAGTACTAGTCTTTAATGTACAATCGAAGTTGTTCAGATGCCTTTAAATTTAACATAAATAATTTGAAATAGTTTTGGGTGTGTAGTTTGATACATCCGGCAAATTGATTTTTGGAATCTAAATTTTGGTGAAATTATTTACAATGCAGAAGAATTCTTACCTCTTATTTTGGATTTATAATTCATGGTATTCTGGGGTTGCATATTATACCTTAAGTGCATTATGTCTGTATGCATGGCTAACATTTATACTTCTATATCACTCCATTTTTTTACAGCAAACCCGCTTTCCTTACAGTGTCAGGTCAGCTTTCAGCTGAAACTCACGCATGCGCTCTTGGCGACGTGTACACGTTTGGTCCTACGTTTAGAGCAGAAAATAGTCAAACGACACGCCACCTGGCTGAATTTCAAATGGTAGAAGAGTTTTAGATTTCAAATCTGCTTCAAATAGCAATTGATTTAAGTATATAAGCAGAAGCAAATTTAAAACTTGTCAATTCTGGTAGTTTATTTAAACTAGCATTTTTTTTATTCTTCTAAAACATTACCAATTTATATTATTCTAATTTTTAAGAAAATATGTAGGCAACTAGAGCTATTATTTGAAAAGTCTATAATATACCACATTTCTAAGTAATAAATAAATGGTAGCTTTATTTACAATGCTCTATTTAGGCATTTTTCTTGATTATAGCTATACCATGCTAAATTTTGAATTATGTTTTGCTTACTTTTATCAGATAGAGCCAGAAATGGCATTTGCCGATTTAGAAGATAACATGGAAAATGCGGAGCGTTTTGTGAAACACGTAGTGACCTATGCACTTCGGAACTGTCGTCCGGATCTTGAATTTTTTGCTAGTTTTTATGATAAAGAGCTTTTTGAGCGATTAGAGCGATTAGTCAATGAACCGTTTGCCAGGTGTGTAAGCGGTTCAAGTCATATTGTCATTTTGGTAGGTTTTGATACACCACTAATGAGTGCATACTAGCAAAAGAAATAGCAATAAAATCTATTCCCATTTATAGAAAAAGCGAAGTTCAGAAGTTTGTTGATCAAAAGTATCATTTCAAATTGTTATTAATATTTTATATATATGTAATATACAATAAAGTATGGATTTGTCGGAACCACTAAATCATTTTGCAATATCTAAAATTCACTATAGTTAAAAATCTGATGCTGAATTCGGACATAACATGAATTTATTAGTTATTTGTTGCAAACGGAAATTTGTCGAAAGCGAATTCGTTTTATCCAAAGTTTTGCTGCATATTAATTGTAAGGAAGTTTCTGTTATAGCAATAGTATTGTACATACTTTTCTTAAATTAATGTCAATAAATTTTGATGTAGATGGTTTTTAGAATCAATAAATGGGTGCTAAAATTGAATAGTTTATATTATGTATTTTGAATTTCGACTTGATAAGTGGTAAGTAATCCAATTATTTTAGATATTATAAGTTTGAAATTGAAGATTTCATTTGATTCTTGTCTTGGATGCAAGTCAAATTTGTAAGGAATAGAAGCTAGAATCAACACCAGGGTGTCAAATATGAAAAAAAATGAAAAAATAAAAGATTATATATTGCTGTGTCCCCCAGTATTTTACTCTTGAGTTTTTTTTGAAAAAAAGTGCATGTTGCTGAAATTTTTTGAAATATTAATACATAAATATACGTGTAACTTATTTTCACACCTGATGCATTTAATAGAATCAAGTATGAAGAAGCAATTGATCTCTTGAAGGAAGAAATCAGCAAGGATAAATCAAAGTGGAATTATCCGGATATTGCTTTTGGCAGCGATTTACAGACAGAGCACGAAAGGTAACTGTAACTATTTTCAAAGGAGAAATAATGAGTTGCCAAATGAAATAAGGCAACTCATCATTTAGATTCACTGAAAATAATAACTAGAAAATGATAAAAAATTAAGAATCAACGCAATCTATATATATCTAAATGTTCCACTTAATATTTATTTTTTCTATAAGTTTGTAAGGAAGCTCCCATCTTCATTAAAAAGCAAAGCTTAGGTTCTCTAAATGAATAGAATGTTTAGATATTGTATTGCTTTATTTGAGCAGTAGCTTTGTACAAGTGCTTTTTGATTCTTAAGTTTTCAGTTGTACATACTGAAATGTTGATTGTTTTAATTTGTGCGCTCATATTCAGGTAATATTGATATTGGCAAAGTAACATATATACCTAAATTTTTATTATATTAAGCTGAAGTGATTATTTCCTAGTATTTGTAGAAGCATGGCAATTGAAAGCTTAATCAAAGTTACCCCATTTTAAATGACAATATTTTGATATCTTAATGCATATGCAAAATTAAACCTCTTGAACATTAACTCATTCAACGATGTAACTACATTTGAGGTACAGGGATATAAAGAACCTTAATCTGTATGGACCACAAAATTTATTTATTGCATTCAAAATCATAATGTCCGAAAATCTGAAGCTAAACTTGGTACAATGTAATGTTTTGATTTTTTGAAAAAAATGAAAGATTTATTTCAAGTTAATTCTCTATATCTGAATTTGCTCTGTATATATTGTAATGATTATGCAGTGTTATATCGTGTATGAAAATCTTGCTGTTTTTTCTGTCTATACTATTAATTTTAACTGAATTAGAATTGTAACCTTTAATAATCCTATTTAAATTTTGAGGGTATTTAATGCACAAGATAAAGCATTGATAGAATTAATGGTGATTTTTGACACGAAATTAAAGGCCATCTATTCAAAATAAATACAAGGTGAGCCTGATTTTCGTACATTTTATTGTTTTTGTGAGAGCGGACCATAAAAATGTTGAAGTTTTTAGGTATCGATGCGTGTAAAATAATATGCAGTGAATTTGATGAAAGTGAAGATAAATTTCATAGGTGGCTAGCTGAAAAACGATTTAAAACGGCTACATTCGTTTACAATTATCCAAGATCGATTAAAGCATTTTACATGCGGGATAATATAGATGGAAGGACAGTTGCAGCAATGGATTTATTAGTACCGGGTGTTGGGGAGCTCATCGGGGGTAGCCAACGTGAAGAAAGATTAGATGTTTTGACGGTACATACTTACATACTGATCCATAATGATTTATAAATACCCATGTAGTAATGCATACAGTTAAATAAATTAATTTTCATGTCAACATATTTAATAGTACCTTGATACTTTATGGCATTGCATCAGTAGATGCATACATTCCAATAAGCTCTACATATATATGTCTACATATGCGGATACTTGTATTAGTGTGTCACCTCAAATTTGAAATCCCCTGGAAAGATAAAAATTTGCCCTCATGAAAAATACAAATGACCATGCAATTCAATGCATCAAGTTATAGGATTGTTTATATAAATTTAATGGAAATATACATATACGTCTAGTTATACTGGCCATGCATCAATGAAGCAAATATTTAGCTACTCTCGAGTGCCGCAAAAAATGGACTATTACTTTTATGTATAAGTTTGGGGATTGCCATGTGTACCCAACCGATTCGGTGAAAGTGCAAAAAAAACTGCTAAATTATTTGATACATTTTTGACCTTCCAAAAATTATACTGAAACTTGACTTTTCAATAGAATAGCCTCATTAATATTATTTGAAAATCTTAAAAACGTGTATTTGCCCTTTCAAATTTTCCAGCATTAGTGTAGAATGTATTGTTCTTAAAGTTTTTTTCAGCAACTATATTATTATAGTACATGTGTTAACAATAGCATGAATTACTGTCACATTAGAGTAATCAAGCATAGAATAGATTAATAAAGTATTATACAAAAATAGGATTCTAAGACCAATTAATATGCTGCAGTCGAAAAAAGATTTGAATGAAAATTTCAATGCAAACATTATACCTAAATATAATAGTTACATTAAATTTATGGCAATAGTCATAAATTTTATATCTGCATTTAGTTTATACCTACCCTGTCCTCAAATTTATATTTTAAACAAAAGGTCACATTTATGGAAATATACACAAAAAACTCTTCTTTTTAAACATGTACATGAAAAATTAGCGCGACCTTTCGTTTGGAACTAAATTCTTGGGTCAAGGTAGAGAAGCTATTTTCACCGTTAGAACCGTAAATTGAAATTACTGCAAATGACACTATCTGAATATTCAAGCCATTTTTTGTCATATAGGCAAAATTAGAGGAGTTTGGTTTGGATCCAAAAGATTATTGGTGGTATTTGGACTTACGAAAATATGGAAGTGTACCACATTCGGGCTACGGTCTTGGTTTCGAGAGATTAGTTTGCTACGTTACTGGAATTGATAATATTCGAGAGGCTATCGCATTTCCAAGATATGCCAAAAGTGCCGAATTTTAAAGCAGCCTGCAACCAATTTTTATTTTTTTGCGTTTTTGCGACAAAATTATTTGATTTACAGTCAATTTTGGATATAGCAATTTAAATTTTAAAGAATTTTTTCTGAAAACGAATAAACGACTCTGTCTTATTACACGATGTTTAGCTTTAGATTTTAGGATAGAAGAAATTTATTCGATGGTGTTGATGGAATTGTTAATCTAAAGTTTGCTGTTCATATGTAGGTTTCAAAGTTTCAAGAAAGTTCTGCCTCAATTTAGTAATTTGAGTTTCATATGAGGTACTGCAAAAGCTGTCAAGTTTTGTCACATCAGTTGCCTAAACAATGACAAAGGCATTAGTTACGCTTGACAAATAAGTTGATATATGGAATATGTGGTGGCTGAAGGATATAGCTACATTATCTTTTTATGAAACATAAGTCTTTGTGATCTTAGTATGTGCAAAGACATCGCTGCTCCAACGAAACAAACTGTTGTATTCCATGCGGCATACTCAATTGGGTCCTGGATAGGTTAGGTTTGATAAAAATTGTGCGATTCTTATTAATTTATCAAAGACAAACATGCTGCATGCAATAAGTGCAGTATGTAGTCAAACAACCTTTGTACATTTTTCACTAATTTCATGAGCAGATGTAATATCTAAGTGTCAGCTCTATAAAGAAAAGTGATTGCCTTAGTTTGCTGAAAAAGTACTTGGAAAATCTTACTTGAGTAATTTTGAACTTTGATTTTTTAGAAATATTTCGGTGCATTGTCGAAAACAGTTAAAATGCATCATTGTTCCTACTATGCAGTAGAAAACAATTAAACAAATGGTAAGAACTGAATTACAGGAATTAATATTGGTTTTCAATTTTTGGGTAGGTTTCATTTTTTTCATTGTTGAAAAATTTACCCATCAGTTTCATTTTCAATCGCATGATTCTTGTGAGGAGAAATATTGTCTTAAGCCATGTAATGCACCAAAGTACTTTTCTCTGTAAATTTCTGTTTAGAACCTTGGCAGGGTTGGCCAAATTTCTTAGCAAACTAATATAAATTGTAACATGGTAGTGGCAATACTTCTGTCTAACAATTCCACCATTACAACTGACAACTATTATAAAGACTCATCAAGTATGATATATGTATATTGGAGCAACTGTTCAATAAAGCACACAGAAAAATAGAAAACTTTGAACATGAAATTCAGTGTCCAAGTAGTTTAGAAATTTACTTATTTAATGTTAATCATGGCATTGAAGCTTTTTTAAAAGAAAAAATGTTCAATCTAATAAATGCATTTGTATGTGTAATCTGAAAACTTTTCAATCAACTTGTATAACTTGGAAAATGTCCTGTTGTTAAAAGGATTCTTTTTCTTAAGATACAATTAAGAACTGTAATAAAATACAAATATCTGCTGGACAATCATTAATTTTTGAAGTATATTTTGGTAATACCATTACCTTCATTACCTTAACCCACACGACCAATACCTAATTACTGAAATGTTTGTGCTCTTTTATTTATATATAGAAGCTGCCATTTTGATTGCCCAAGAAGCAATGTATTTACAAATTTACAACTTAAATTGTATTATCTTGCCAATGAAATATTGATTTATACTTAACATACAAAATTTTTTCTGCTTTTTATTCTCATTAAATTGAAGCAAATTAAAATGTGTTGATGCATCATGTATCAACATAATGCAATCTGTCTTTTATTTTACTTGTAAAAGACATTTTTTGTGTGAAAACATAGTACTCCAAGGTTCTTTTGCAGCATATTTGGCAATATATTTTATTGAACAATGATTTTAGAACAGTTTTGCATTAGCATGATGTAATACTTGATACTTTAACCTTGTTTATGGACTTTAAATATTGCTCAGTTGAACGTGAATATTAAGACTAACTAGTTGTGCTAATGTGTAAGCCAAGCAAGAGAAAAACAAGGAGTGCAAATGTATTACATGAATAATACAACTTACTCTAGATGCATATAAGACAAATTAGATCAAACCATAAATGCAGCTTCCTGAAGGAATTGTACATGAACCAATATTGTAATATGTAAATGAATCATGATTCTAAGACAAATCACACAACAAAAATATATTAGATCCTTACAGCCCAGCAATTGTTAAATGAGTTTGAATAAATTTTCAATCAAAAGATTTTGCTTTCCTAAAGTAGCCCAGTCAGATGTAAGTTAATATCAATGACCATCACAATATTGCATAAGCAAAATGTGTCAATTCTTTTAAAGTTTCATAAATGTTATATATGAAATGCATAATTATCACATTTTGTAATTATTTCTCCTTCATAATTTATGATTTAAATTCGATCATCAATATTAGATTATTTTGGAACTGTTACAAAATATTATGTGCACTGCTAAAAAAATCAGAGTAGATTTACAGTCTCATACAAGTTTTTTTCATTTTTATTGGCAATTTTGTACAGGAAATAATTTATTGAAGCAATGATCTGAACTCTTAATTTTCTTTTAGTGCAACTAATATGCCATAAAAAAGATGAGAAATGACAGAATTACAGAAAGTTTGTCAAGAAAGATTATAAAAAGTAACTTTAAAGTGTAGGACGTATTTTATAAGCATACAAAAAAGTTGGTGCCATTTGCACCAAATGCTTTGGAGCATGCTTAGATTGAATCAGTGTCAGGATTTGATCTGTTTTGCCATGATCTTTTATGGAGCTGTGATTCTATGGGCTTAATTTGTCTTACATGTGCATTCTCCTAAAGTGTGTTCTCATAAACGTGTTATCATAAGTGTGTTCTCTTAATTAGTATTGTGTTGGCAAGATTCATTCTTGGCAATACAGGAATAGGAATTAATGTTATTGATTGCATGTGTTTCTATGGATTTCTTGTTATCCTTACTTCTGGCTACACGCATAGTCTCTAATTTAGTGATTCCTAACAATCAGTAAATGATTTGTTTAAACTACTCCATCATATGAAACCAACCAAATACTTTAAAAATATACATTTTTGTGGTCACTAATTTCAAATGATATACCTCCAGTGGTTTGCTGAATTTAATATTTATGTTTGGATTCCTTGACTCACATCTCTATGGAAATAATAGAATCCTGACAAAGCTGTTAATACAAATATATGCATAAGTAAGTGATTCAAATTTTTCTGAGATGATAAATAAATCTTGAAACTATGATTCCATACTAAATGAAACGCCTCATTAGAATAAAGGCTGGTGTTCTGTTGTTCATAGTAAAATATACGATGCCCAACTGAAAAGCGGGGTGCATGTAGAAGCAAGTAGAAGCATAGTGCTATTTAACTGCATTTACATAATTAGGTGTTGTGTTTCCCACAGTCATGCAAATCTTGGAGAGAAAGAGATTATTGAAAGTAGTAGAAGAAAGGCAGTAATTTATGAAAGAATCATTTATAAATAAAATAAATTGATTTAATTTGTATTTAAGTGGTATTAATCATATATATTTGTATTTATTTGATACGAAACTAGTTAAATTGATGATTTGCATATCAGAAAATATGTAACGTTTGGCTAGAACTACTGTTTCTTATTTAGTGGTAAGTTGCCGTAAAATTGTCTTTCGTAAGTCCTCAAATCACTGATTTTTGTAACAAGTAATGGTTAAATTTGAGCAGTCTCTCAAAGTTTCTGTGGCGTTGCTCGGCATTATTGCTGCTGATTGCTTTGCCATCAGTTCAATCGGACGCGATGCAAGTGCAGGGAGATTGAAGGTAATTGTAGAAAGCAGTACCGCTCAATTTTCATCACCCTCTAGCACAAAAGATGAGTACGAAAACTACGTGCAAAAGACGTATGGACGGTATCCTCTCACAATTGTCAAAGGAGAGGGATGCCGTTTGATAGATGAGAACGGCAAGGACTATTTAGATATGGTTGCAGGAATTAGCACTTGCGCTTTAGGTAACATCAATTATGTTTTCAAAGCCATTTCTCATCATCTATTACTCCACGTAGATAGTTTATTTATTATTAATGCTTCGTAGAGTGCTGACTTTTACATCTTGAAATACATATAAATAATTTTTGAGTGCTTACAGCAGTGCCTAAAGCGGCCACCTTGGACAATTCGTCTACTATATAAAGCTATATATTTTTGTGCGTAAAAACCGATGATGTTCCTTTGAGTTCAATTATGTTGGGTTATTTACGTAAAGAAATAGACACTTAGATATTAAAGTCATTTATATAGTTACATCTACATATTTTTTAAATAACAGGTAATACAATGCTTTTTACAAACATAAATGTTAAATTTCTATTTGTTGAATTTATTTTCATGCTTTACAATACTACTTACTCTTTATAGCGCATTTTTTATGCATACAAAATATTAAGATTTTGCACTTAGATAGGATTGAACAATTTTTAAAAAGATAAAGTGTTAACTTTTTGATCCGTATTCAATTTTTTGTTTTCAAAATACATATGCTATACTTTGCAGTTTTTAAAATTATAGAATTCTTGTTATAAAAAATCAATTCAATGCAGAAAAAAATCTTTGTCAGAACATGTTTCCCATTTAAAAAAATTCAAAAATTCAAAAGTTCAAATGCTTTCTAAATATTAAAAAACGAAAATCCAAATTTTTACGTTGACTAGTACATGAATCTTATAGATAAATTGATTATTGAGTTTTGAATTATTCCATTATCTTGAAGCTCCTAAAACTTACATTTCTGATAAAAATGATAATTTTTATTTATTTTTCACTTTTAGATTTAGTTATAATAGAACTGATTCTAATATCAATTCTTTTCTGGAAATAATTTGTTGGGAAAATTGATGTTCGTTAGTGGCATTTACAGTTTCATTTTTTAAAATAGGATATTTTCCTAACGAGAATTGATACTACACGATGCTAGTACTCGAAGCAAAGCTCCAAGTACCTCAATGATAGAAATCCGTTAATCTCAATATTCAGGAAACACCAATGAATAAATTTGTGTAAAACCGCTCAAAATTTATGCTTTTGAAAAATGAAGGTGGCATAACTTTTGAGGCTATTGACCATTTCCGTATTGAATAGATTTGTTGATTTTTATAATTGAGCTCTTTTTCATTTCAATCCCAAGTGTACTGAATTCGCTAAACTAGCAATAGAAAATCATCAGATCCAACCAAAATTGTATTAACATTTCATGAATGTAAGACACAAAAGAGACAGAAAACGTTCTACAGGTAGAATATTTGCGTGATATCATGAGATCTTGATGCATAACACTTAATTTTTTTATTAATTAGTTTTAATTTTTTGACCGATAAACAAATGTATCATAATAGGAATAGGACGGATCACGTGTCGATCCGTTACTTAATTCTGTTTTACAAAATTTATGAGTTACTCTTTGTTGTATTAGTCTGGTCAGTTTTGTTATCCAAGTATTTATTCCAATTTTTACCTATTCTGACATTTACGTCCTTATTCTAACACGTTTCGGTAAAAGTTGTAATGTACACATATTTTTCACATTTCAATGGAAAACAATTATTATTCCAATTCCATTTTACTTTTGATTTTGACCTTTCAGGTCATGCGAATGAGGAGCTGTCGAATGCAATAACTAATCAAATGAAGAGCATGCACCACATCAGCAATTTGTATTTCATCCCTCAGCAAGGACGGTTGGCCGAATGGCTAGTGCAGAATAGCTGTGCTGACAAAGTCTTTTTCTGTAATAGTGGAGCTGAAGCAAATGAAGCGTCCATAAAGCTCGTTCGAAAGTACGCACACACAAAATTAGGGATAGACATTCCGGTTATAATTACAGCAAAGCAGTCATTTCATGGGCGTACGCTAGCTACGATTACTGCAACGGGTAAGATAGCAACACTCTATAGAATAAACTCTTATAAATGCTAGCCAAATATGAATTTGTTCTTAGAGTTATGTGTAAGGACTACTCTGAAATTTAATATTAAAATATTTTTGGTTCATAAAAATGGCATATGAACTTAAAATCCATAAACTCATGAAAATAAATATGTCACAATGAAGTTTAGAATTCCATTGAAACTAGTGCTAGCCATTCATTGCATGATTTTCATATTAGTTTATACTGATATTAACTAGTTGAATATATTTGTAAAGTATAGTAGCCTCTATTGAATTTTAGCCATAGAAACTGTTCTTTTAATATTGTTCAGATACAATCCTCTGTTGAGGTTGAATGTTGTATTTTTCCTGATTAAGTATATATTCCATAAATTGACACAGAGCATTATCAGTGAATTGAAAATATTGTATTATAGATACCAATAAACAATAAATAGAGTTGGTGGAGTGGTAAAGCTATCAAATAATGGAATATATCCTTTTAGTGGTCCATCTATTTTAGGTGTATCTGCAGTAGTATAACTACTCTATTTCGAGATTTATCATAGAGAACTTGACAGGTTTAGAGCCTGCTACGTTCTACTTAATAAGAATGCTTATGAACTATAGCACTTGCTGCCCTATCGACAGTACAGAATGAAAGGGAGCTATTGCATCATAACTATATGAAATTCCAGGGAGATATTACATTTCATCAGATTATTTTTAAATTGATTGCAACTTCATTAAAATTTTGGACAGATTGCCTGCGTATAGCTAGAGGACTATAACCATATATATTCAATTATATAATTTTTGAGTGGTACATGATTAATCGTATCCAAATCAGAATCAACTATTTTTGATCTGCCTACAATAAAGTATCACTTAGTATGACTAATCTTTGATATCATCTTTTTACATGTTACTCTCGCTATTTCACATGTCCTTTTGCTAGTTTTCTATCTTTTCTTTAGGAAAATATTTGTTTGTAACTTCTATTAATACTGCTCATGATAAAAAACGATATGAAATAATCTAAATAGTATTTTCTCTGCAATATTACTTTAATATTGGTCGTATTCGAAATTTCAGGGACCATTATTTACATTGTAAGAATGCTGATATTGGAATCATGGCATGACTTCAGAATAGAACAAAGTTATTTTTCACTATATAACTAAGCGTAAGTGGTGACAGTCCTAGCATATGCAAAAGCATTGCCGTTGTTATGTGCATAATCGAATGCAGCCTATTTTGGCAACAATATTCGAGTATCTCCACGTATATTCACAATTAGCCTAATATTTCCTTAATGATCCAAAAGAGCATTACTTTATTTTGTTCCTTTTTGTTTTCAGTTTCAGTTTATTGTAAATGATTTTGACGTTTATCAAAGTCGAATGCCAATTTTTCAGAGATGCTCACCAATTTATGTAAAATCGTTTGCCAATTTGTCAAAGTTGATCAAGAAAAGGAATAGAAGTGACCGCAATTAAGAAGGATTTACAAGAAATGTATATATTTGATTGATTTTCAGCTCATGATTAGTTTGTTTCTGTCAAAAAGTCATATTTCAGGATAGTTACTGAATTTTTGAAAAGATTTAAACAATATAATATTTCTGAGTAATTCAGTACCTCGCAAGTATTTAGATGTAACGAATTTGCTATTGCATATAATAAATTAATTAAAAGTCATATCGTGCCAGTTTTGCTTCAGATTTTCGGATATACTGAATTTATTTGGTGGTCTTGATAAGTTCGATATATCTAAAGTTTACAATGTAAATATTTATATATATATTTTACATATGAATGAAAGATTTTATGATTTCCTTTAAACTTGTTCTTTTTCGTGTGAAAGGTCAACCGAAGTACCAGAAAGATTTTGGACCTTTACCAAGTGGATTCGAGTATGTTACATACAATGATGCTGATGAACTGCGCCGAACTGTCAAAGCGAGTACAAAATTATACATTAAATTTAGTATACATATGCTAATTATATATATATATATATGCAAATACTTCAATGCACTCAGATTCATGCATCATCTATATACATCTGCAACTACATGTATATGCAGATACGAGGGTATACATGTCTGTACCGATAGATACATACATTTAAATCTTAGATATTTTCTGAGTCTAAGAATCCATAGAGATTATGTACATACAAAAATATTAATCTTCATATATACAAATTCATATTGACATACGCGTGCATCAGTAAGCACGCATACATACTGAACTGATTGTGGATATATCCTGCGTCTTGTATGCATGTTGATATATAGGTATAAAATAATGATAATATACGTACAGGTGCATGTTCGTTTTCATGCATACGCTGAGTGTCATGTATACATTTGGATACATACTTTTCCTCTGGTACATACGTACCCTTCGTGTAGGGAATTTAACTCTAATTTTAGTAAAACTATCTTCATGTGAACATGTTACTTAGGCAAAATTGACATGTAGAGAGATGTCTTAAATTTATACTTTAATAATTACTTATTGAATTATGGCAAGTCTACTCTCAGTTTAAAAGAGATTTTAAGATTGGAATAATTTAAGGCTTGTTAGTTTTTAACCAATGAAAATCTTTTGCACTGATAGTTATTAGCGCCACTGGCATGATATGTCATTTAATAAGCAAGATCCTACTTGGGCTTGTTGAACCACAGATTTTTTTGAATGAGAAAATTTTTTATCCATTCCTAAACTATTATGATACTGGACTTTTCGACACATTCAACCTATCGTAGTATCGCCTTGTTTATGCGTAATATCAGATAATATTGGCTAAGTCTCGGTGTATATAGGTGGTCCAGAATGGGGATGCAGTTGGGGAAGTTCGGTGTGATATCAAATGAACGTAAGCTCACATGTGCTAGGAGATAGCGCAATCAACATAAAAATATTGAAATATGTATACATATTCTATCTTGGCATCTTCTCAGACATTGAACTTAGAGCCTTGGTCTATGCCATTCAACGACTTGAAATAAACTGGAAAATTAAAAGAAATATACTTTTACACTTTCAAATAGACATTGTTTGTTTTGGACCCGCCTTTGTGATAACATAATCCATCTTTTGGCAGATCTATATCATTGCTCGCTCAATGTAGAATAATTGGGAATCAATTTTAAGAAATGTATGATCACATCTGTGGTAAATTGGTATTTTTTTATAATTTGGCTTTTTTCTCAAATAGGTGATCAATTTTGACAAAACTTGTTCAAAATTTAGTGATTTGCTATGTTCTCAAAGTTGATTGTCAATTGCCAAAATTGACCGTCGAAATTAATTGCCAATGTTTCAAACTTGATTGCCAGTAGGTCAATGTCGAATGGAAAAAGATGAATAGCTCATGAGTAGGAATTTTACATACGGAACTCTTAAATATGAAAAGTATGTTCTTTATTTGAATTTCGGAGAGAATGTATGAATTTCATTTATGGGGTGCTAAATGTAACAAATATTTTTACTGTAATTTAGAGAATTAATCGAAAGGGTAAAATTCGCTCATTGTTTGGATTAAAACGACGTGGAGTTGCTGGCATACTGATGGAGCCGTTACAAGGTGAAGGAGGGGTCGTTCCTGCCACAAAGGAGTTTTTCCAAGCGGTGCGTGATATTTGTGATGAGACAGGAGCATTAATGATGTGTGATGAAGTGCAGGTATTCCTTTTTTTGTACTTTGTAACGGATAATTTCATACTAAAAAGGTAACATTCGACTACATCTATTTGTACACAGTAATTTTCGATAGGCGTGTTTCTTGAGTTGACTCAGTTTCAAATTTAACATGCCAAGTTAGATAACGCAGATAAGAGATTATTATTTTCAAAAAGTGTGCGTGAAACCGGTACGCGAACTTAGTCGTGAGATGATTTCGTAGGTCAAGATGACACCTTTAATAGAGATGCTACTGAACATATTCACTTAAAATTCGATGTACGTACAGTTGATGTTCCATAAACTGATATCATCGGATATACCAAATACTATCAGTTAATTGAACATATCGAGTTAGATATATCGATATACATCAGTAAACGGAATCAGTGGAGTGTAAAGCTATCAAATAATTGAATATATCCTTTACTGGACCATTAATTTATAGAATAGAAGGCGTCATTTACATCCAATTTCAGTAAACTTTAGCTAAGTAACGAAATAGTCAGATGAATGTAGACACGATAAGACTTTTTTTGTCTGTTCTATGAGTGAAAGCTTATTACAAGCAAATTTTTCTTATCCAAGTGCGCAATAATGGTACCATTTTCAATATAAGCAACCACGTATGTATACTGCATTTTTTAAATATATAGACTGGAATGGGACGAACAGGGACCATATGGGGCTACGAAAATTTAGGTGTAGAACCTGATATTTTCAGTAGTGCAAAAGCTCTTGGTGCTGGAGTCCCTATTGGTGCGATGATGTGCAAGGTAAGTTAGCGGTGCAAAATAAAAGTGATCATTTTTATAGTTTACTACCAGAAAGAATAAATGTGGGCTATGTTTCAAGCGTCATTAATACACGTAAAGTTTTGTTGTACATGTACATTTACGATTAAATTAAGATACTGCTGAATATATATATATATATATATATATTTATATAAATACAGAGATACGCATATTCCCTAATACCTGAAATGCATACATTTAAATATATATAATAGGAGAAATGCAATGTATTCGGGCCAGGAGATCATGCTAGCACATTCGGAGGCAACCCGTTAGCGTGTGCTGCCGGACTCGTAGTAGCCTCGAAAATAAGTAATGGCAGCTTATTATCGAATGTTCAGGTACTCTGAAAGCAATTCATGCATTGTTTACAGTATTTACATTGTTGAAGACTTCAATAAATCATTTACAAGTAAAAGTCTTTGCTAAATACATGTCTCCATAGTTTTTTTTATTTGAGGAGTCTTTTTTATAAATTATACATATATATATATATTACATAATTGTAATTTTTTCAAGGAATTTTTCCGAATAATCCAGTAATTGAGGACAAGTTGAATTTAATGTTGAAAATGTCCTGTTAGAAATCCATGCTTCTACATTATTCTGCTTCGCGTGTTTTCAAACTTATTGAGATGCGTCTTTCATTCAGACGTTTCCAATTGTTGAGTATATGCCAATAGAAAGCTAGTTATGCTTTTTACGTTGAAGTGCTCAAGTATAATTCAACATAGCATTGCTCTAGAAACTTGTTCTGTGACTGAATAATCATATACTGGCTAGTTAACTAGATTTTTTAAATATTAGTCTGCCTAAAAGAATTCCTCTGGAACCTTGTATTGGCCTATTGAGATGACAGCTAGTATATTGGATTGTAGACTGTATTTGACTGCATCAATGTAAATACGTATAGATAGCTAGTTGACTAGATTTTATACTATACTTGTTTCAAGTCTATGAGAATTGTTCTAGAGGCTTGTTCTGTAATTTCATATTTATATACTGGCTAGTACACTAGATTATATACTATAATATATGACTAGTATAATAGATTTTATACTAAATAAATATGGCTAGTATACTAGATGTATATTGTGCTAGTCTAGATCAATATGGACATATTATACAAAGTAGAACTATCCTAGTGGCAGTATACTAAAGTGTATACTATACTAGTCTGCATCGAGTTAAACTATATCGATAATAACGCTAAGAATGACTATTACCCTTCTTTAAAATTCATGCACTTTTAGTCATATTGGCATTGGTTGTTTCTGTTTATCAGGACCGAGGGGAGCAGCTTCGGGCAGGACTCGACTCAATAATACAAAAATTTCCCCAGTATTTTTTAATGCAAAGAGGGTGGGGTCTTATAAATGGCTTAGTTATTAAAGAAGAGGTATGTAGAAAATGCGAACAATTTGTTACCATGTTCAAAAAAAGATAACTGTTCTTTTTGTAACCATAGAATTTAAAATAATATTTGAATAACTTCATAGTATTGAATAAAAAATGATAATTTACATGGAATAATTATTTGCTTTCTTGTACTGCAAGGCCATGTTTTCTGTTGAAAGGTCGGCTTTGTTATGAACCAATCTAGAATATCCTTTTGACGGAAAAAATGCTATTCAAGAGGATGAATAAATTGAAAGTTTATAGTTAATTTTTTTTCATGTGTACGTGAAATATATATGTTGATCATTGGCAGTATTGATGTAGCTTTAGAAAAACTGTATCCTCAACATGTAATTATTGTTTCAAATCTTTTGGATAGCAAATAATAAGTTCTATTAACTTCGGGGGATACTAAAAAAATGGAAATAGTTGGACAATAATGTAAAGTCTGAGTGAGTTAAAATTTTTTGTATTTATAGCCTCTTTTAACTTGTACACTGTTTATTTTACTCTGCCTGTAACTTTTGCTTCTTCATATACTTCTACAAGTTTAGAAGCAAAATTAGTACATCATTTTTGATTATATTGGCAAAAAATAGAGTATGGAGAATTCTAAGAATAATCTCATTTTCTGAATTTATTTTATACCATGTAAGTTGATTTACAGTGCTCGAGCTCTGTTGTTTATTATCATTGGTTTAAAAAACTAGCAAACTTTGAGTAAAAGTATAGAATGGGATATTGAAGAAAAGAAAATTTTTTAGGAACGTATCCACTATTACAAAATTCATCGAAGGGCTTAAATGAGCACAAACATGAATTTGATGATTGTTCAGTTCATTTTTGGTGAAAGGTTATTCCTCAGAATAATTCCGAAAGGTTTAAAAAAGATATGAAATAAATTATGATATCTTTCTATGCTAGAACCAAATTTTGTTGATTTGTTGGAATGTGATTTCACTCCTGACACAAGCTTTCAGAGGTAATATCATTGTTTCATGGCAAAAAACTGTAGCTCAACTTGTACTGGTTCAATCAAGGCAATTTTTTTGGTATTCATCGAGAATTGCCCTTGTAATTGGTTGGGCCTAAATCCGTACGGACTTAAAAAATTGAGATTCATGGGTATTATCCGTCCCTATGTTGGATGAGGCAAGCGTTGATACAAAAAACAGAATAATCTTCTTAAAATTAATCAGATGAAATGAATGCTGAAAGCTGATAGTCATTTTTACTTTAAAAATTTCAGGCTGATCTTTTGGCAGGACAAGTTGTTTCGGAAGCAGCGAATGATGGACTTTTGTTAGTGCCGGCAGGGCTAAAAGTGATCAGATTTGTCCCTCCTCTTATAATTAACACATTTGAAATTGCTGAATGCATATATAAGTTGGATCGAGCTATTTCTCTAGCAATCGAGAAAAACAAATCCAAAGTTTGAATAAATAAAACATGTTTTTCTTCTGTAATGGATAATTTAGTGCTATCTCGGTTATATTTGTCTATATCCATTTATATATTTTGAAGGATCATGTAGTTAAACAATTCAACTCCATAGCAAGCAACTGAATTTAGAGCTTCCCAATTTGAACATCATAGAAGGTAAACTTCAATGTAGCAAATTTTTCGAACCACCGAATGAATATGTTATATGCAAAATTCGTTACGTTTAAGAGTTTGAGCTGAATGAACATTGTCATAACTTATTCGTTTAGTAGTTAAAAGCGGTGATTTAAGGTAAAATCAATTTGTTTGAAGCTTACTGTCACTCTACTTGGATTAGAGAAATATTAATTGATGCCATAACACGTTTATCTGTTTGAAAGTGAACATTAAGGAAAAGGGCTGTGTGAATGGTAAATTTATTTTTTACCAATTTCAATATCATTTGCAATTACCTTCATACATTCATAGTCGATTAGCATATGATAATTAGATTTGATTTCATTATTATATAGAGTTGCATTATGAAATTAACCCATTATATTTGTTACCAGAGACAGAAGTATTTTCATCAAGAATAGAAATTCAGGAAAATCCGACATGTTTAAATCGCAATCAAGCTGATCAGAATATTTTACGGTTGAATCAAAGTTTGCTTAAGAATTATTTGACAGTATTATTGCTTATTCATCTACATTCTGTTTGTAACAGATTTTTAAATATTTACCACATTTGAGTCTTTTTCATTGAAAATACGCTGTAGAATGTTTACCACAGTATAAATTTTGCAAAAAATCTGAGTCAGAACTAAAAATGCAAAAAATTACATTGATCAAGTAAATTATTTTAGAACTGCACTGTAAATTAAACAGTATTCTGTTTTATTCCTTATTTAAAATGATATGCAATATTTGCAGTCTTTTTAAATTATTGTTCATTCTGTTCAACATATCTATGCTTCAATTTTTTGGACTGTATGTCCTCAGTTCTATGGTACACAACAAAATCATTTTATTCCAATCATAGTACTGGAGTAAAGAACCGCTGACCAGGCGTTCATCCTGCTTCTCTTTGTTAGCTTTATTAAAAAAATATATATGCATTAATTATATTTTGCATTATTAAATACTAGGTTTTCTTTCCAGGATTAATGCACTTGATGTATGCTAGAGTATCATCTTTTCTGTGTAGCAGCCTTCACAAATTGCATTTTAAGTTATCAAAATCTGTTATATTTACTGGTACTACAATTCTGCAATAAGCATGAATTAGTAATCAATCCTAAGGCTGACTAGCCATATTTAACAAGCACTTAACTAGTAACTGATACTGAGAGTGGCTACTTTAATTTTGTACTTTTGTGCTTGGCACATTATAAATAAGCATTAACCGATTAGAAAAATGATATTACTCTTGTGCAAATTCTTATTATTTTTTGTACCTATTAATATAGTTTGAGACAGACAGAATATTATTTGTGGGAGTAACAGCATGATATCACTTAAATTAAAATTAAGAACTGTTATTGCAAACCAAAACACTGCAGTTTTATCTTGGAAACACCAAGAACGCTATTTTTTAAAAGTATAGCAGTTGATAAACTTCAACTGTACATCAAATTAAGTAACTTTGTTTAAACTAAACATTTAGGAAGTATTCAAAGCTTGTAATCCTTTCAGCCTGGAGTCAATGTTGAAAAGCTTTGTAACAAAATAAAAAAATGCGCGCTTTATCCCTGTATATAAAAGATTGTTTCAGCCAATAAGACCAGCTGCTGATGACTTTCTCCTAGGTAGATCATTTGACTAGTTCTTATGTACGTTCATTGTGAAAGAGCTAGAGGACAGGAGGTTTAATATTACCTCCTGTAGAAATTAAATTGTACCAACAAATAACTACAAATTGAAACCAAGAGAGAGTAAAACTACAAAATTAGGATATTAAAATTGATTAAATATTCGATGCAATTCAACCAGTAATCTAGTAGACCTTAAATGTCTAAGTGTAAAATTCTTTTAGAGCATTTTTATGAAATTTGAAAAAACCTCTGAGGGAATGAAGCATAGTTGCGTGGAGGACCCAAAATAGATTTAGCCAAGAGTTTCTTTATTTGAAACAGCATTTTGCTTTGAGTAAAAGTCAATATACCTTAAAAATCTATAAGTAATTTAGAGTGCATTTACGAAAATTGAAATGACTTGAAAGGAACGAAACATTGAACTACAAAAAATTAATTCAAGAAACAATAGATAGATATAGCGAAAAGAATCATAATTCATTTTTTATTAGAAATAATGAAGCACCATCACAGTTTGCTGGCAGCTCGCCTACTGTAGAAAAGTCAATTAAAATGTCTCTGATACTAGGATGCAGCTCAATATTTTGGTAGTGTAGTATACTTTTTGCTAGTTTCGAAAGGTCTGATGTGTGCTTCTTCAAAATACCTTCATAATTGCACCACTTTGAAATTGTTGATGCAATCAATAAAGATGCATACACGGCTGTAAGGATTAAACACAGATTATATCATAATCACATACAATTTATTAGAGAAAAGAAATGAAGATAAAAAGCATATATATCAAGAAAATCTGAACAGAAGAAAACATACTATGGTAAAATTTCAGTGTATCATGAGCTTCTTTATTGGTAAAAGGTCAAATTTCAGAATAATTTAGCAGCTTATTCTACACTTTCAACCAAGTCACTGTCATAGTAGAACGCATTAATAAAAAAGAACAAAATTTTTTCACTTATATGTAAGGATATGAATAGGATGTAAGTTATGTTTTAGTAACTTGAATTGATATTGAACTTGACTAGTATAGTATCAAATCTAGTACACAAGAAAAGATTGAGTATACAATAAAAGAATAAATTCTATAATATTACTCAAGATAATGTATAATTTTGTAATTATTTCCATCCTTTCTTACTTTCTGCTATGCAACAATTTCATAACCACTTACAGGAAAAGAAATTTTTTTTTGTTACTTGAGATGGTCAAGGAATTAACTTTTTTCTTCTATGCAACAGGATAAATAATTGTTTTTAATTGCTATTCAATGTGTTACTTATATAGAAAAGTCACAAAATAAACTTTACGTAATAAAAGAAAGAATTATTTTTTCACATGCTTCATATGAAACATAACCCAAAAAGTCAAAGAACAAACTAGATTTCTTCGTTACAAGAAAAGGAATGATTCTATTTCTTAACTATTTGATGTGTACTTACATGGAAAGGTTACAGAATTAACTCATTCTACTTCACACCTAGAGGAATAATTCTTAATCTTAAAAATACCATGGATTGCTAGAGTCAAAAGTCACACAATTAACTCATTCTTAACTCAAGAACAAATTGAAATAGCTCTTTTCTTAAATATGTATTGCCAAGGAAGGACCAAGAATGAAAGGTTTTAAATCTTTAAAATAAAATAAATAATTCTTCTGGAACATTTCATGCATTATAACAGGAAATATAAAAAAGTCAACGAATTTCTTTACAATGACACAATTTTTTTTCAATAATTCACATAAAACTCACCTGAAAAGGTCAATGGATGAGCGGTTGCACTTCCTATCCAATACGATTGCACGCACGCATCTGGAAGAATCTTGAGAACTTCAACTGACCTTTTTAGAATAATTTCACACCTTTCTAGAATCAAAGCACATGCAAAAACGACACTCGATTTTTTATGAAGTATATTTGATAGTATCAGTGCAATGTGCTGCACCGTTAAGACAGTTTCGTAATGTAGATTATCCTCTTCTGGTTCGAATAGGGCCCGTGAGAGGGCTCCTGCTGTAAATTCAGGGGCAGATTGGGCGTGATTTGTTAATAGGGTCACTGCATCTTTACCGCAGTCTATAGCCTCGTTGAGTAAAGTGACCATGAAACATTCGTCTGAGAAACAGTAATCAATGCGTATGAAGGTATGTATCATTTATGTGTGCGCGTACACGCATCAGTATTTATGTACGTATCAGAATATTTACATATTGATGTATACATGTGAAATGTATCCTTGCATTGAACGTATCGATATCTAAGTATCGGTATATACCTATCAATATACATATTATGATTGTATCATCGCATTTAATGAACAGAAAGTAAAGTAGGCACACTGAATTTGCAAGAAATAATAAAGCACTGAATGCTATTTAGGCATTGTCAATATGCGTGTAATAGAGATAAAGAACTGGTATAATAACATGCGCACAGCTATGAGATTAGGCTATCTTTCTCTAGATATAAAGCGTGGTATGTTTATACTATTCTATAACTGCCAAAGAGCATTCTAGAATACTACAAATATGCAAACTAGTCACCAATAGAACACTAGTCTACTGAATATTTACCAGCAAATATATATCCTACTGGCATACATATATTCAGCGATATGGTATACATTGTACAAAGTATGCAAGCATATGAACAGCATTAATTGAGTGTAAATGATGATGCCTGCATCATCATTGTGGGTGTCTTCAACATTCAAAATGGTAGATGAGACTCGACTCTATCACGACCACAAAATATTTGTATGTATATGAATATATGCATATCTCTATAATTTTTCTTACAATGAATACTATTGAGACAAATGTTATATAGATGCGTATATGCCGCTTCAATCGCCCGGAGCCCTACAAAGCAAGATGGGAGATGCTGATTGGTCAAACTGCCATTTGAGATGCTCTGATTGACTCGAAATGCCGAAAGTGCACTACAGCACGTGATAGCAGCCATTTCACGGATATTTTCATCATCATCCTAAATGTATATATGTGAAAATATCAATAAAATACGAAGATAGGTATTTCAATGTATGTAGGTATTCTACTCTGGCCAAAGCAGTAGCATTAACGTTACTGGGCAGTCATCACTGGAACCTTACTGCTACAGGATTGTTACAATCATCATTCCTAAAGTGACATTATTGCTACTGGACAGCACTTCTAAAACATCACTAGATTCTATCTAGCAACATTCCAGTAATAATAATGCCAAAGTAGTTACTTCCAGAAAAAATTGATAGTATTATGAATCCATGATATGGTGCATATGCATGCATCTATGTATTCATAACAATTAGACATACTGAAATATTATTTTATTGCTTAGCGATTAAAAGAAAATTAAGCAAAAAATGATCAATAGCTTAACAGGAAAAATGATATTTATTTCAGCTCTCTCTCAGGTTACATACAACAAAATCATGAGGAGTAAAACATTTTCTGTTTTTCGTACCTTAAAAAACCATCAATTTATAATTCAAATAAAGTAATAAATAGTATAAACTTTCAAGAATGGACCTATCTAATTCATTGTGTGCTCTTTTAAATATTGTGGCCGAATATATATATCTACGTGCTAACTACAAAAGAGGGAGTAATATCTATCTATCATAAATTTTTATGAGTTTCTAAATTACTGAAACATCTGAAGGGAACTGAACAAGAAATAGCACAGTTCAGTTCAATCAATTTTGATTTGACTCATATTTGGTTCGGTTTACATTTTGCGACACATTTATAGTAAACTTCGAGCATAATGAATTGTCTCTTAGCGAATTTTCAATTATAAGAGATTAACCAAAAATTCATAATATGTCCAGATGTGCAATATGAGTGAACTCTCTTTGTAAATAATCTGAATAAAAAAGATTATCTGAAATCTGTAAACAAATTTATTCATACTTTTTCTATAGATTTTGCCTGATATATCAATGTAGGGATGAATCAGGAAATCTAATTGGACAATATTCGAGTTAAGTCATTTATGATTTAGCTAACCTGAAGGAGTTGAATCAAATTGAACCAAAGCTGAATAACAACCTCATTGGCAGGTTGAGCAAGAATTGCTGATGCTGACATTGAAAGACAAGCTGAATGACGCATCGCTATTGGACTTGAAGGCTTCGATGCATCGAAAATTTTATCAACCCATTTATTCACCTATGTATATTTATTTTTAATATGTATGATATATGTACCAGGATATCAACTCATTTAACATGATTTAAAATTGCTTTGAGAACCGCTATATGGATTATCGAAAACTCCTAAAAATTTTCTTGATCATTCAATCATTCTCTATATTCCAAATTAAATAACAGAAAAACCTAGTGAATTTAATTTTAGGATTTAGAAAATTTTTTCTAGAATGCTATTGTACTTTAATATGTCACAAGTACTTAATTACCATAAATTAGTAAAAACTTGAAAACTTTCAAAAGATTATCTTGCACTGATAGGATCTAATCAACATGCCCTTTCTGGCCACAAGTGTTTAATTTTCCTACAAAAGAAGAAACTTTTCAACGGATTATCTGGAACTGACATCGTTAATATCAAGCGGCTTTACCGAAAGCAACAAGCCTGTAAATTTTTCAAGGGCAACTATCATAATTGAATTATTCTGTCTAGTTTTTGGAAATGTTTGATTTTTTTGTAATTTTAAGCTAATCCTTCAAAACATAAACAGTCAATTTTCTAATGATGAAGCGAATTGAATATTTTTCAATGGATTTCATGAATAGTTTTATGTATACCTGGTCTTGAGAAAGTTTGCTAAATTTAATGCATTTGCCCATTAATTCTAAACTAGACCCCGAACATCCCCCTATGATATATCAATATTAAAAAAGGTTTTTGTATATACATTGTAAAACAAGAGGGGAGGGGGACCATTTAATTCGACCAAACTCAATGAAAAAGGGATTGTGTTTTTTTCAGTGATATGACAGAAGATGCTTTAGGCATTTATTGCTGCTGTACAAAACTGCAGCGCAGCAATTGAGAAGATACAAAAGGAGGCTTGAACGACATGAAGGCTTAAATGCAAGCAAAAATGTAGCCATGGTTAGCATGATATCTATAAATTTCAAACTAAAAACCTAAATTAAAATTTTTGAAAAGATATTTCTTTGAAGCAACAGTATATTAGATAAAATAGCATATATCAGAGGGTTATATTTATTGTCAGCAGAAGAGAAAAAAAGTAGCTATAAAGACATATTCAAATAAATTCATTCACAATTCAATATACAATTCAGCTTTAACAGTCCAGGCTCAATTCTTTCATAATTCATATTCAGTAAACTTTAGATATGATAAAATTTTACAACAAATGAACACAGAAGACATATTGTCTTCAAGTTCAGCTTTTCACAAATAAAGAATATTTTCGGCAGTCCAATCAAACTTCCAACTACTAAAGTCTACTTGGCATATATGCTATGTAATGAATATCCAAATAAATTCCCTCATAGGAAAAATTCTTACCTAACGTGTTCTCTTCAAATAACTCCCAAACGCCTGGTAATTTATCAACTGTAGAGTTATTACTTTCGAATTTTCCAGATAAACGACATAAGCACTTCAATATTCGTTGTTTATTGGGAGGATGCGATTCATTACGAAGCATCGAAATCAACTCATTTTGAAGCCTTTCCATAATGACAATTGGAATCACAGGAAAACCCAAATTTTGCCCGTCAGTCACATTTTTTGCTGCTTTCTTAAAAGTTTTAATTACGGTATCGCATATGTCATTATCCTTGCAAGAAAGGAGTCCGATTAACTGGTCAAGGCGATTAACTGCATGAGGTTCAGTTAATTGCATTGTAGCCCAAATTAGACATGCTTGTTTAGTTGTAAGAGCCTCCCCCGGTAAATCCAATGTTTCCTTTAATAGATAAAAATATTCAATAAAATCGCAGGATTATTTTGATTGGTCGAATGAAAAAGAAAATTTGAACATCGCCCAATCAAACGAAACCCTTAAGCAGAGTTAGTGCTGCATGTATGTATTTATAAAATTAATAAAATACATATTAAACAACTTTCATAAACTCACAATCAGCAATGAATGTACACTTAGTTTTCAAAATTTTCCAAATAGTAAAATAAGCCTAAAAGTCACAAAATTTAGAAATAAAAATTTATATATTGAACAGTTTAGACTTAAATCGTATTAAACCAGTTGACTGCGAATGTTTGTCTTAGTACTATAATTCTGAAAATAAAGTCTCCACAACTCTATAATACATATTTTATGTTAGATATCAGATGAGTGTTCTCATGTGTTCATTTTTATTGAGACTGACCAGTCTGACATAACAGTATCCACAAGTACTAAAAAATACCAAGGTTAACTAGTGTAATATATCAAGTAGTGTAATAGTAATCAACACCGTGGCTGACTAGTCTATTATATTATGCAATATATAAGCAACCAATGCATCTCTTAGTGTAATGCACACCTTATGACCTAATAACAGTATAATATGAACTACTTATCAATTATAAATTGTGTTACAGTATTTGATTCAGTTTGTTGATACATATGTCACAAGTTGAAGAAAAATCTCATTGTGTACAGATTAAGAAATTTAATATTATTCTATTTTTTCACTTTTATCATTTTTGCATCATTTCTCTTATACATTTAATTTTTATTCGAAGAATACTATTGAAAAGATGGCCAGAATAGAAGCAAAGAAATATCTTGAAAAGGCACTCAAAGTGAACACTCATCCAATAAAAATTAGCGAAAATTTTCCTATTTTAAACCTTCATGATTGTTTTGCTCATAAAAAATGGCAACTAGAAACGAACCTTTAACATGTATCCATTTACTGCAGCGCTCAATCTTAAGCTCGATTTCAGTGCGAATTCACTAAAAATTTCCATAAATTCTGATTTCCCTTCAAAAATGCAAACATCAAGTTCTTCTTTACAGCTATATAGCACTGACAAAATATCCAGTGCAACAGTACGTATAGATGGACATCTCAAAATTTTTGCATCATATAGCCAACTTTTCTCGAATAAAAGCGCTTTAAAAGTAAAATTGATCGTTGAGTAATCTTTTGGTCTTTGTGCTACAGCAGATTTTAAAAGTTCCAATATCTAAACAAAAAACAATAAAAATTTATAAAAATGTCCAGTTTAACTAAGGAACAATTTTTGACAGAAGTGCTATGTTTGTAGTTTACAAGAAAAATATAACATGAATGCCCTATTGATTAATGCTATTTTCTAGTGGTTAAAATGATACATTTACCCTTGGGGATTCTAGAAACATGAATGTAGTAATGTTCGTATCACATGTTTGCCATATGTGCTTAACAGATGGTTTTCTAAAACCACCAGAATTAACGTGGATAATAGGCATAACAACAGCTTTAACCACATTATCTTTCAGAATAATAAGTTGTTCTGTAACTTGGGATGAGAAAGTTCAGTAAAAATTGACTAAAAATGAAACCTACATTTATAGTAGTGAATCAGCAAATTGAAATTACAAATAGATTCTTACCAATAAGCTTACAGTTAGTTTAAAGTTTAAAGTAAATTTCAACTCCTACAGTTCACAATTTGATAAAATCACGATTATACAATAATTAGGAAATGTTCATTAAGTAAAATTGACTGGACATAAAATTTTGATCAGTAAAAAAGGGAGGATAACAATTATTACAATAAAAAATGCATGAAAGAACCCATAGTAACATTTACACTGTGTAATGCACCATGACTGAAATAAACATTATTATAGAAGGAAAGAGTTCAACCAATAGGAACATGCCAGATAATCTATGATTGGCTGAAACGTTCGAATGCCGTACATTCTTTGGAATTACGCAAAATTTTCATGATACAAGTAGATGAATTTTTCATGACACAAATGCTGGGCAAATTCAATGCATTTAAAAATTAATGCGTAGAGCTATCTATTGGTATGCAAAATTGATAGACGGCAAAAAGTTACGCTGCCTGCATCATTCAAAATGTTAAAATTTGAATAGTAGCTCCATTCGAATCCACGACTTAGAATTTCAGAGCTTCTAAAAATAATATCCAAAATTTCATGCATTTTTGTTTAAACTCATGAAAGTTTTGAGATTTCCAAGTAATTCTGTTAACTGAGTCATAAATTTAGTATGTACATTCCTATATAAAGTTCAAGTAGATACATATATTTTTTATTGAAAAATGAGATTAAACAAATAATGTGTTTCAATATGATAACAGTTTTAAATTGCAATATTCGTTCACTCATTGTTACTCATACAAAAGTCAAATAAAAATAATGCATAGATATTATGTATAAACCTATACGTACCTGAAGTAATGTACCGTGTAGCGCATTGTGGTTCAAATAAAAACCATTCAGAGTATGAGAAGGTAAAGTTTCAACCAATCGGGTAACTACAGACAGCCTCTGATTGGTCGAAACTAGAGAAGATAAAGCACGGGCACCCATGGCCCGAGCCATCCCTAAAAGTAAAAAAATATATTTGTAAAACGAATGTAAAAGCTCTATAGTGCTAATAGCATTGCAATTTCAAAATTTCAGCATGAGAGATATATGAAATTTCTTCACTAGGATATTTGCCATCAATAGAAACTGTTTATTCTAGAGAGACAGCAACAACTTAAGAGAGAGAGTGGTATCGTAAGGATGGATTGTAAATCCAAGTTAGAAGTGCAAATTCAAAAGAGACAGGTACCTAGAGTTAATCATCATATAGTTCATATGAACTACATAATGATTAAAATTTAATAAGGTTATATAATTTAAAAAATTTATATTCTTTCTAGTTTGAGGAGAAAATCAATTGGCTGTTGAGAGACTATGGGTACAAAAAGTGGCTATTCAAATTAGACTAGAATACAGTTTATTCGAATTGCGAGTATAGCACACTTTCGTTATATTTGTTAACAAATATAACAAATTTTGGGCATAACAAATTATTTCTAAAATCTTATCCATTCTTTACATCCGACATTTACTATGCTTGAGCTTGATCAAGCCATTCCTAGCCCATAGAAAGTTTCCATGGAGTGTGAAAAGAAACGATTCATTTGAAAATTATTCTACCGTTTCGTTGGAAAAGATTTTTCTTATTTTTTGTCTAGAAAAATTAAAAATTCTATACGGAAATATCAAACCGAGATTGCATCAGTAATCCAGATAATTAAAAAAGTGCTTTTAATGATATACTATAATCAGTTAATTATAAAATGATCTTATTGGAAGACGAAAAATGTAACTATCATGAAATATTGCCCGATGTAAAAGTATATTCTCAATTTATCGATTATGTATATTTTAGGCAAGATAAGCCAACATGAAAACTACAAGTATATCCCTTTATAAATCATAGAAAAAAGAAAAATGCTTACAGTGGACACTTTCTTTCGTGGCTTGTATCACCAAAGGTATGAGAGGTGCAGCATATCCAGTATCTTCAACTTCAACATTGAAATCTTTCGATTCAGCATTTGACCGCACGGTGCTTTCATGCAATGTTAGGAAAATTTTGTGAGTATAAAGATATATGTTTTGTTTCTGTCCCTCTGTATACATAGTGCTATAATTATTGGTTTACGGAAAGAAGAGAGCACAAACACAAGAAAAGAAGATTCGGTTGGCAACAAAGTAATATTCACCATGAAAATCGACATCCACATTTAAAGTGGCGACTCATCAAATTCAAGTAATAAATCATATCAGTTCACAGTTCTACATATAGTTCAGCTTTTAAAGTTCAATATTCAATATATGTACACGATTCATATATATAGCACATATAGAAAATGTATAATACAAATGTATACTCAAACAACTATTTACATATGTATATTTTTGGTTTGTGCTTAAGTATACATCAGTAGTGATGTTAACTACGTGCACACCCATATGTCCATACAAGTGCACAACAATCTAAGCGTGCATCGCCATATATGAATGTATTAATTTTTGAAATATCAAACTTAGTAGAATTTGAACAATTTTAACACTGGAAGTTACAATGCATACTTCAATGTTATATAACTCATTGTATCTTAGAATAATTAAAAAGAAAACATTCGATGCAAAATGATAAATGAATACTTGATTTTGCAAGTATCCGTTTACTTCTATAACTAATTAAAGAAAAAAACAACAAAAATATTTCCAGAGAGTAATTTCAACTTCATTGCAAGCTTGAAATGATTTAAAAAATGTGCATATGACAATAACTGCTTCTACTTATAAAGTTTTTCACTATTACTGGATATGTTTAAAAAATATTATTACTCTGATTTAACCTGAAAGAACTAATGCTTTAGCAAACCTAATTGTATTCTAATATAAATCCAAAAATTATAATCAGTAGAAGTAAATAAGTTTGACTATGTAAAGTTACTGCTTAATACTAATATGCATACCTGCCAGAGCATAAAGCTGGCCTAAGTCGGCTCAAAAGGAGTAAAGTCGGATGCAACAAAGGATGAAGAGCCGCACTTCCTCCATTTGGTCCCGATTCGATCCTATTCCGCCCTGAATCGACATCAGGGAGGTCTCCGCTTGAGATTGTAGAAACAGAATAAATTTCATTTGATTGCAAATGAACATCAGAAGGGACCCCACAGTAAGGAATATTTGGGATTTCAGGGTATCCTATTATCCGTCGAAGTTGCTTCAATAAATACTGGTGCATATCGGGATAAAGGTCAAAAAATCCTTGAACTGTTACTGCACTAAGAAACATACAAAAATCAATGAAAAATAGAAAAAAATGAATGTGTAAAAAAATGCATAAATATAAATACAAGAATTAAATTAAACTTCGGATATGGTTTAAACAAATTATCGCTTGTAATAGATTATTCTATCATGCTTCAGATTTTTAGACTTAACAAATTTATTCGGTGGCTTCAACAATTCCAGTATATTCAAAGTTTGCTGCGCATAAAATATGATTTTTTTAGCAATGATTCAACAACATAACTGTAGCAAAAAGCTAACTTATATTCAAGGTTATACATAATATATATTTCCTTCAATTTTTAGTATTATAAAAATTACAAGCATAAACTACTTAGCAGCTCTCAAATGTACCCATAAAAGTTTGCCAGAACAAAATATCTATTAATGATGAATTCGATGCCACGAGTATAACATACTTAAAATGAAATAGAAAATAACAATACACTTCTTATAAGCAATTGTCTACTATTTTACTATTACCAAAAATAACATTTCACATCACGTTAACAACACGATAGTGTAAATAAAGGCAATCACATTTTGATGGGAACAGGAATCTATATTCGTTTTGTGTTCTGCTCAATCTAATATAGTCTACTAGATATTGCACTATCACTAAATTACCTTTTTCTTCCAGCATCATTTTTTTGGTTACAAATAGACCTCTGAATCACAGCGCTTAAGACCATCATACCACTATTTCGAACTGTAAATTGAGGGTGCTCGAAAGCATCCATAGCCGCCTATAATTGGATAAAAATAAAAAATAACTTTTGCAAAATGCAAACTAAGGATGAAACTTGCAGAGTATTAAGAGTAGCTAATCACTTTTCTGTTAAAAATAGGTATATTTGTGTACAGATGGCCACTAAAATAACTTGCGACAGTTATGTACGCATTATATGTCTGCTTAAATAGCTAGCCATAGCCAGCATAAATCTATAGAAAATCTGTGAAGTTAGAATAGTTAGAAAAATGCAGAGCCGTTGAAACGGTATACTATGCAACATTTTTAAAAGAGAAATTTTGACGAAAAGCTCATATCACTGATTAAAAAAGAGGAGCATTGGATATCTGCTGCATACAGAATATAGATCAATCTTTGTATTTGAAACACATGAAATAAACAAGAATTTTCCTCCCGAATGAAAAGTTTAATTTCTTCTTATCGTTCAGTAGCGAGAACCTTTTACCATGTATTCTTTTAAATGGCAGGATAGTTTTTGTTTGCCACTAGTGGTGCAACTATGAGCTCCAAGTATGAATATGTTAACTGTGAACTCTATAGATTTATTCAGTAAGAATAATTGAACTCATTTTGCACAATTTAATATGCTACTTTCAAATTAAATTGTGCTTTTCGGCATGAAAAAAGACGTAAAATGACATTAAAACATTTTACGAAGGATGGCTTTCAACGATAAATACTAGAAAAATTTTTATCTAGTATTTACTTGATCTCGATTTAGTTCGGTTTTGTGGAATTTTTGGTCCTTTAACTGATTTATTCCACAATGATAATTTACTATCTAGTAGCATTTATACAAAAGAATGAAAATGCAAGGATGATTATTTTGATTATAGGCAGGAACATGCTTACTATAGAGCTAGTCATGACAGTAAGGGAAATATTCTCGACATATATAGCATTTCATGAACACCAAAATTATTACAGATGAATTTACTAGGGAGAAAAGCCAAGCATCTATGGAATCTCAGAGCAAATTATATATTCAAATTATAAATTCTTCAAAGATTCAATTTATTGACTGTATTCTGCACTGAATCCTATGTCATCGGAAATGATGAAGATGCTAATAATGATGAAGGTTTAATATGCTATGGTAACCCTTGCTAAAAACGATCTAGGGAGGCTATGTAAGCTCTTCTAATTTTTTATTGTAAATGAACATTCATCAGCACTTTTAGAATAGGCATATTTTTTTCAAAATATCCTCTTTTTAATATTCAAAAATGCAAACATTGAACGAAGCCCAAAACTTACCATCAATGATTCAGAGACGTAAGATATGATATCCGGCGCAAGAGTCGAATCAATAAATGTCAACCGAATCACATTTAGAGAGTGCACCTGAGCTCGACACGTGGCAGCCTCATATGCTACTTTCTCAAGTTCCGATTCAAAAACACTTTTGATCGACTTTGGTCGTGCTAAGCTTATCAGCTTGATCATCACTTTAGGTAACAAACTGGGTGGACGATTTCTGGGTTCAGCGCGAAGTAATGCTTGAAATGCATATGCAAATCCTCCGCTTCTTCTTAGAAGTAACTGAGATAAATTGAAAGAATAAAACAAAACTTTAAAATCACTGTGTTTAGAATAACCAGTTATAAAGCAAAAACATTATAAAAACAGAAAACTAGGCTAATATTATAGATTCAAATATGAAATAAAATAGTGCATATTTTGTAATCGCTTATTTCACAATGACTAGCATGCTGGATAATATACCAGTTACGTCCAGCACAAGCAAATAAAAAGACAAACTATGAACACCTATAGTAGCATCAAATAATCGAAACAGCCAAATACCATCTTCCACTGAACATAACACCATATGGTGTTATGTTCAAAAAGTTCTCTTTCAAAATACTTCTTTTAATTTGAATGATTTACTTTTCAAAATTGATACAAATACGGAAAATATAAATCCTTCAAAAATAATGCCCTGAAGAATTGAAATGAAATCTATATTCCAAAAATTTTGAACGCGAATAGCTGATCAACAACTCTTAAGCCATAATTTTCGTTCAAAGCAATACATGTAAAATCATATTCTAATGTATTTAAACTTTTATTGTATACAAATAATCATTAAAAAATAAGGTTCAGACTTACATCTTGGTTAGAATCGCCAATTCTATCCAACAGGCCATCAATCCAAATACTGCATAAATTGTATAAATCAAAATTTTTAGCGGAAGTACAGCACATTAAAGATTCGCATATAGCTTGAAAGCCAGTTGCAGTGGTAGAAACGGCACCTTGGTGTTTAAGAACTTGCAATGCATACAACAAAAGATCGCCAGCACCCTTTACCTGTGAAAATATATGCATACTTCATGATATAAGAATTGTTTAGTCTTATAATATCAGCGAACACACAGCAATATATGGAAACGTATATATGAAAATGTAAGCATATTTGTATGCATGCAAATATATTTATCCTAAGGATTTAAAATTTGAATTATTTATGATTTAAAATAAAATAAACTATACGATAATACATATGCAAAAAAATTGGAAATAAAACAGAGTATCACCTGTGTATAAGACAGTAACGGCTTCGGCGACTCATGGGTAGGCATATATCTAACTGCATTTGATACTAAAGTACCCAAACATTTAGCTGCTTCCTTTACCATTAGCCAACTTCCAGAAACTACAAGCTCCATTTCAGCACCACCTTCCACCGGCAAATCCTGTGAAAAAAGTTAAAAAAAATTTAAGTTGCACAGCTAAAAAGTTCCAATATTCATTTATACCCAGGTTATATCAAAAATATGCATAAATAGTGATAGAAAAACGGAAAAAAAATTATTTGATCAACTTTTTGCTTTGTTGGCAATTTATGCAAATACTAAAATTAAGTAAACTATATCAACATGTCCTGTTAACAAATTTTCCTCGTCGTCTCAAAGAGCTGTTACAATTATATGATAATATCAAATAGAAAAATTTAGGGAGAAAAAAGAAGACAGTATAGAATACTATAATTCACAATATAACAAATGTATGCATGCAATGCAACTTGAACCAACTCAAAAATCTTACATTGGTGTCTTCAAATGCAGTTTACCAGAAGAGTTAATTCTGACATAAATAGATGATTTCGAATACAATCTTAATAAGACTAATATTAATTACATAAATATACGGCAAACTTTGGATGAACCAAATTTGATTTATAATTAATTATTATTAATAACCAAGCATCGTTGATTCATACCATTTTTTGTTCAAATTCAGTTTCATACTTTTGGATAAAGCGAATTGCGGATAAAAAGGAATAAATTCAAAGCTTAATGTATATTTTACTATATTTTCAATGTAACTAGTTAAATTGATTTTGTACCTGAAACGCATCGCCCGGCACCCATGCTCCCTCCTCTCCCCCTATGATTTTATGCCCTCTGCAGTCCACGGATATTGATTTGTTTGAACTGTGTAAATCATCTTCTAAAGTTTCATTGTCTAGTTCGTCATTTGAATCTGAAACTACAGAAAGTGCTAGCAAAATAGCTTCCTATCATATACAGAAGAAAAATTAAGAAAATTTTCAGTTTGTAGAATCAGTAACTGTAATAAAATGCTTGAAAAAGTGCAGTATCTTTTTTATAGTAAATGTATTTCATCATTTAAACAAAAAATCCAAAACAGACTTTCTAACCCAATAGCTTCTTGCAATTGGCTACCACAAAACGATAAAATATACGTCAGGGATTAGACAATCATGTTGAACAAACTTGGTAAGTATCCCTAATTTATTTTTCTCTAATTACTTGTTCTAAATTTGCAGTCTTTGTTTTATTTTGTTTTCGGATATCTTTATCGCTGGTTTTTTCCATGCTTTTTTACCTAGGATTTATTGCTTTTGGCATTTTTCTTAAATTTTCTCTAAATTTTTCCGTCAAAAATGTGAGAGGATTTGGTTGGCTACACCGGTACAATTTTTCTTTTTAGAAGAACGTACCATAAGAGTCTAGGAAATCTACCGAATATTACTTCGAGTCGAAATTATCTAGAATTTCATATAAAGAACCAGCCAAGGACACATTATGAAGGCGGGGTACAAAGTTTTCCTCAAATTTCTCTGAATTCTAAAAACTCTGAAGCCAATCAGCATGGGGATTCCAACATAGTTAGAAAATTAAAAATCAATTTTGAAATGATTGTATTTGATTGGCCACACTTTTTAGTATTTTCATAACCTCAGAAGTACAGAAAAGATGAAAAAACATGGTAATATTTCAGATTTAAGCGCACAATTGTACTTCAGCAACAAGAACAGATTTGATGCATAAAAAAGTTCTGCAACTGCATGTTCAACTTATGGCTCATATCATGAATTGTATACTATACTAGCTTGCATCAACATAAACTAATATGTAACTAGGCATAGCAAGTGATATCTTAGCATTTACTCCATGCACTCTAAAATTAAGAATTACAAATGAATATAAATACATACCTGAAGTGTAGCAAGAATGTTGGATGTCAGTATGTACCAACTCTCATTACCGACAGCCAAAGTCCAATCCACTTCTTCAAGGGCATAGCATAGGGAAGAAATAATCCCATGGGCCAGCGATATACCCTCTCCCACCCCTCCTTTTGGACGTACCAATTTAAAATAGGATCCTTCTTTGGCCACATTTCCTTCCTCAGTACCAGTGTTGAGTGCATTATCATATTCCAATAAATTATGCGGAGGTTCATTTTCACTTGCAAAATTATTTTCGGGTACTTTTTTTGTGCCCAAAAGATTTAAATTGGTCATTTTTTTACCTTCTAAATCATTTTCAGTCACTCTTTCAGTGTCTAAGTAACTCTTGCTGGATATAGGCATCCCTGAAAGTTCAATTTTGCCACTAGTATGAACTTCTTGGTATTCTTTCTTACCCCCTCTAAAATCCCCTGATCCAAGATGAAACGCTTCTAAAGAAGCATGTATATTTGCTCCTGAGTGAACCCTCGTAATAGCTTCATAGACCTTTTGTACACCGTTTAGTCTCAATGCCAAAATAGCCCTTAACTGTTCAATATAGTGTAGTACTGCAGTTCCGGATGGTCCGGTGGCTGAAAATTGGGATACCATGTCAGAGGGAGGGTAACTTTTATTAACTGCACAATGCTCATTATCTACTAACGGAACAAGCCAGCCTAACTTATTCGCGTAATTGCGGAGAATATGTCGAAGAATCAGAGCCCCCGAGTCAGACTCACGTTGCCGTGGAGAACGAGTCATTAGAAGTCCCCAGCGAGTCAACCGAATCCCGTTATCAACCAAACTTATATTAGCTTTACTTTCATTTATACTATCAACAATATTGTTTTTTTTGGTCTTGTCATCTATTATAACAACTTGAGTAGTATAAATTCTATTTATTTGAACAGTATCTTTAATATCATGTTGGAATGCATTGAGACTATCGTTACTAATACCAACCTTACCACAAGTTTCGATAGAAACATTGTTTTCCATTCTGATCATATCTCTACTATCCTTCTGGGTATCAATCCCATGACTTTCATTAGTAACATGAACATCTTTATCAAAGGAATTAGTAGAGAAATTACTACCAGATTTGATCGCAGCCATACTATCCATATCTCTAGAAGCCATACTATCATTATTAGTAGTACTAATACTCGCTATATCTGTAGCCATATTTAGACATTCCTTATCTATAGTAGAGACATATATACAATCATTTTTTATAGCACCTATCCTGTACGATTCGAGAGTATCCATATTATTCGATATAATAGTACCCGTACTATCAGCAGTACAATACGAAAGAGGTGGGGGAAACTTTGATAGTAAATCATGTGCTAGTCGTCGGCTTCGGTCCCAACTAGAAATCGATAAATTCAGCAATGAAATTGATGCATTTGGCGTTTGCAATAGCGATTTCATACATGCATATATTGGATGTGTAGACTCAAAAACAGAAGTAAGGGATCCTAACAGAGACCCCGCAACTACTTCCCGGGAAAATGGAGATCCTGGGTAGAGCATATGGAGAAATGTTGTACAGAGCCATATTATAAGATTTCTTCCGCTTGAAAGCACTTCAATTGCTAATTAATAAAACAAAAGCTGTTGAGACTCAAATCTTTAAATACAGAAAAAATTTCATTTTTTAAGAAATTTGATTAATTATTCTTCAAGAAAAGAACCTAGTACGTAAAAAATACTATGAATCATTGCACTATATTATTCTAATTATCTCCTATTTATTTTTGTTTACACATATGATAAAGAAGCATAGTATTGCACCAACCAATAAAAAATAATGTAGTATTCGATGTAAAATTCCAAAAACGCATGTTTTCACAAAAACAATAACTTCATTGAATCTCAGCGCATCCTATTGGTTAGAAAGTTTTCCATGAGAAGAGATTATTAGAAATCGAATTTTTATTTGAGTGCGATTCGAAAGATTTTGTGATTTGACAAAGTACATCAAAATATGATTTGTTGAATTTGCGGCATGTATGTATGTAAATATATGTATATTTATGTGCAGGCATGTGTATGTGCATGTGAATAAGTGTATATTTGTAGTATCAATCAAACTTTAGTTAAAGCAGTGTAGAGCAATTTAAACCTTTGACCGCTTGTTCTCTAGACTAGTGCTCTAACTATTTTAAGAAATTTTTGGTACTATAATATTAAGAGGTGCCCATCAAAAAGTCATATGAAACGGGCTTGTGCATAGTATAGTTTTTCGAGAGTAGATTTTTTTTTGTAAAGAACAATTTTTGAAAAATCGACCTTTTCGGTGGGTACTCTTTAGTGTACTATTACCGAATAGATTAGTAGTAGTGCAACCAGTGAGGCCATTAAGGAGCTGAAATTGTTCATACCTGAAAAAGGCTCCTCAGAATCAAAATACACCATATTTTTCAGAGTAGCAATTTTTTTCCTAGCAGTAACTGATTCCTTATGGTGATCTATTTCCTTTACAGCAGCACGAGTAGAGTCCCGAACTCGAGAAGCTAAGATCTGAAAAGAAAAAAGAAGTGAAAAAAGAGTCACATTTCATAATTATTCCTAACGAGATTAAAAATTATTTTAAACAAAATCGAAAAGCATTCAAATATCAATATTGATAGTATGTCAACTTTTATCAAAATAAGAAAATATATTGACTGTACCTTAAAAGCGAAAGCAGAAATCTGACTTAAGAATTACTTTGAAAGATTTAGTTCAACAAGGAAAAACGAAATAAAATCGAAACAAGACAAATTATTATAAAAATTGGTGGTATGAAAGAGTGAAATCATTAAAGGCAATGTTTTCGATAAATATCTGATGAGTAATCATTTCATTTGAATATGTAGAATAGGCATATTTACGAACATATTTTGAATGTAAATAATGGCATGAAGTTTACTTTCAACATTGATATAATACGACTAATATGTTTCAAATCAAAATAAACAGCATCATTTTTAGTGGATAACACTATATAACAAAAATCTATGAAAAAATAACTACCTGGACAATTCGTACCAAAGATGCCTGCTCTTCGCCATTAGCAGTTTTCAAGCTATAAGGCAACATCTGAGTACATCGGAAAATAAAAAAAAGTCCAATTAGAACTTTACAAATATGTATACAAGTAACCAGCAAACGAAGAGGAAGGAGTTGATAAAAAATTATACATTGAAAAATGCATAATTTTCAAGTAAAAAATGAGTAAAATAAAATCACCTCTTTAAAAAGATCAATTTCATGATTTGAAGGCAAAGATGATGTCCGTCCGTCACATGCTAACAAGGCAAGAGCGCCAAATCTCAATCTCGATTCATAATGCATAGCTGCAAGTTTTACTTCTTCATAGCTTAGCAGCGCATCTCCATATGCTGAAAAGTTACAGCATATGAACTTATCAGTAATACATAGATTAAAATTGCTGAGCATTTATGTATCAGCATGCATGAATGTACGCATGTATCCTCTGATATGCATACATGCAAGTATATGCTTATGTATTAAAGAATGTATGCACGTAAATAATATTTATGTGTGTTTCATATAAGAAAACAGTGCATTAAATGGTGACAGAGCGTAACTAAATATGCTTTGATAGGAGTACATTTGTGTATGAGCGAGATGAATTTATTCATACGCGTCAATATGTAAGTATGTACGCATGTATGTATTAGTATCATGAGCATATTAGCGTGCATGTACAAGTCAGAATGTATTAATTAGCATGTCATGTAAGCATAAATATTGAAGGCACCCTTCAGCACCTGTTGCCTGTAAGGGTGTAAAAGAGCTCAGAACCGGTCAGTTAAGTCAAGTTTGAACATGAGTAGACAAATACTTCTAGAGAGTAAACTTCGGATGCAATAAATCTGTTGAGGCCACCGAATTATATCATTATATCTGAAAATCTAAGCTGAACTTGGCACAATTTAAATTTTTTATATATCGAATATTTACTGCGTATATACGTATATGCGTATGCATGAACACATTTCTTTAACAGTACATAAGTACATCACTTCATTAGTTTATAGATACAAGAAAGAGGATTAAAAAAGTTCAAATGAAAAAGCTTAAGACCTGATGTATTGTCTAAAGAACTTTGCTTTATTTCTGGCAGTCCAACAACAATGAAACCTTTGGTAGGCAAAGCCATGTCTCTCCCTCGTCTAGCAACCTTAATAAATATTAACAGTAAAAAATATCGCTGAACTATGGTTTAAAAAAATAGCTATGATCCACTAAAAATTAGTGAAAATGGAACAGAACTTTTACATGGTGACAAGTTCACTATTACAGATAATACGATAGTTATCTCATGATGAAGACATTATTATTTAAAAAATATATATATGTACATAAAAATGAAAAAAAATAGAAGTAATGTAAAGGAAAAGCTGTAAAAAATAACGTACTCCACAAAAATCAAATAAGCTCTGCAATGCAGTATTAAAGTTTTAACTGTATTTTGACAGAGAAAGCTGGTATATGTCTTCAGAGTCACTAAGAAAGATAAAGTTCAACAAGGAATGACAAAATGAAAATGAAAAAAACGACAAATTATAATAAAAGTTGATATTATAAGAATGTGGAATCATTAAATGCAATTTTTAATTAAATATATGGCAGGTCATCATCCCATTCGAATATATACAAATTGCAGCTAGTGAATATGTCTTACAGTTCTCATTAGCACAGTTCATAAGTAGTTAGTAATTCTAAATATATAGCATCGGGACGAACCAGAGTGGAAATTCAGACTTTCTTAATGATCAATGTTCATCAACGTAACTAAACTTTTATTCGAATGACTAATAATTCAACCATTTTGTAACTACTAAAATTTGGAAACTAGTATAAGCATCAATAATGATCGAATTGCATGTCATTTAAATAATAACTTGAATGTAACAGTTCTAATTACAGTTCACTCCAGGTGCTATTTACTTATAACCATTTATTTAAATGAAAGTTCATTGTTTGTTAATAGCCATTCATTTGAATAACAGCATACAGTCTATTCATAGCTTGAAATGGCAGTTAACCATTTATTCATAACCATTCGTTGGAATGATATTTTATTAACACATCACAGGTCATGAACAAGCCACGCAGTAGTTGTATAAAAGTTTTAAGTTTGCTTGTACCAGTATGCCTGTATACGTGTACATGTACCTCAATGATTGCTCCAAGTTGTATCTCATATGAAGTCAAGTTATCGCTAACATTATTCACGCGTTTTTTTGTGCTTCCCTAACAAAAATGTTGAAAAATTGCAAAAATGTAAGAAAAAACACTCTGTATTGATCCACTTTTATATTTAAAACTTCTCAATATGAACACTGCCCATTTGGTCTTGACTCATCTAATATGACAAGATTCATAACTTTAAATTCATTTTTAATTCCAAATCTGACGAAAATACCCCAAATGCCATTGTGATTACCTCCTTTATAAACTAGCCATCCCTGATTATCCTACAGTAGAACCACTCTAAACTTATCCTCTGTTAATAAAGTTATCTTCACTTTCTCCGGAAAAGCGCCTCAAATGAAAGGTCATAATTATAGAAAAAGGCACCAAAAAGTATTCATTTCATATAAATATACGCAAATTTAGCGTGTCTTTTCATTCAAGCTTTGCTATTAAGCGATCTACATTAATGAAACCTACCTATCCAGTTCAGATTTGGTCATAGTGAATTTTATCTTTTTCTTTTAAATTAATACAAAAACCTTGGTAGTATGGCAATCAGCTTATAGTGGTTCAAGAACTCATCATATTGAATTCTCTGATATTATTGTATTGTAAAGCTTTCAATGAAACATTCTAATAAAAAATTATTGTAAAACGTTATAGGCATTTACTATCGATGCAATGTCCAGGTGGCATTCAGCAGAAATGAACACTTACTCCTACAAATGTGCAGAAAACTATACAAAAACTATGAGTATTAAAACTCATGCAATTGCAGCATGGGTAGAACAAAGCCTCAAGGAAGCCTTTACAAAGTGAAGGCAAAAGTACTAAAGAATTAAATATATATTTTAAAATTCATGGTTATACTTAGCATCACATGGATAATAGATAAGATGCCATTATTGTAAGACCTAACTAGAACAGTTCATATGTTATTCTCAGAATAATCATTTTAATTTTTTCGTCCTTTCTTGAGTAATTTTTGCGCCCTAGTTACGTAGCTTATTGAAAAATACAAAACTAACCTGTACAACTGCATCCACCGAGGACTCATGTTGAAATAAAGATCTTATGTGGATACATAAATTTGAGACCGATTCGGGATCATATCGAAGTACTTCGGGTATAAATAAGTTTGAAATTTGCCATCTGGCATGTGCACTATCTAATCGCGTTAGAGCTTCTGCAGCCTCTTTTGTCCTGTATACACATATATATATATATATGCAGTCTGTTAAGATATTGCTCCCCATATCAAATTTTATTGATATATAATGATGTAGACAAGTGTAATATACTATCCAGTATACTGCCAACAAATTGAATATGCAAGTACAGATAAAGTTTCTAAAAGAATTTTACGTTGAAGCATAATTGTGTAATATCTAAAACATCACTCTGTCTTTTAATGTTTCTCCATAATTTATAACTTCCTCTTTGTGCTCTATCTACAACAAATATTAAGCATAGTTTGCGTTAGTTCCACAAATTTTAATATTTATGCATCATTTTTTTTCCTTTCATGCCAACAGTTTGAATTAGGCCAGGTTAAATTATATATATAAATAAAATAAGAAGCAAATCTTAAGCTTTACCAGCATTCCCGAAGCATCTCTAAAGCCTTCAATTTGATATATTCTTTCGTTGATTTTTTCTTGTTTTTTGCCTTTTGGTTAAGATTTCCATTTGAACTTTCAGAAAAACTCTCCAAATCAATTTCGGTTGAAGCTGATACCAATCTTGCAATGTGCTCATCACAGAGCATATTCAATAGTTGTATCAGTAATTGTACAGCCTACAGTAACACATAAAATCTATAAATTTTACTGTTTTTAAATGAAAATTTTAAACAATCGAGAGGAAGAATTTGTAAAGCATATCCTTATATGACTTCGTCAGATGTTAGATTATTGAATAATACACTCTGTTGAATTATCTAGAGGAAAAAATTTGCTTAAAAAAATCAAAATTATTTTAAACTTCATGAAACCTAATATTATTATTTGCAAGATGCAGGTTAGTTTGGTAGCATATCTGTGTTAGGAATAAATATTCCGAAAAAAGCAAAGCTGTAATTGCTTTAAAATGGTGAAAATGTACCTGACTTGCCACATTGTCGAATGATCCGATTGCTTCTAAAAGGCTTTTTATAAATTCTGGCTGCATTTTTAATAGCTGAGTAGCTCCTAATCGAGGTAAAAGCGACGATAAAGCCTGCATATACAATATGTACATGTGTACATTTACTATCAATCTTACATGTATGAATTACAGTTGAATTAAAGCTGAACAGCAGAAAACTGACCTGTGAATTGATCAGAAAGAATATATTTATATCTTTGAATATTACTACAAACGTGGATTTACATCTTCATGGTTTATACTATTCCCTTTTTCATTTCTGCCATTTTATCAAATTTAATAATAATTGTAACATGTATATATGTTTGCATTTACATATATAATAAAAAATCACAAGTTGAGGTAAAGGCATTCCAAGCATGTCACAATTACATTTTTGCCATGAAAGGTTCAAATTTCAAATTTTTGTTCATACTATCAAATTTTTACAGGATTGGAGGTACACAATAAAAATTTTAAAATTTGCACCAGTTTTCAATTCCAAATTTTAATTTTTAAAGTTCTTAGACTAAAAAGTAAAAAATTACAGTGGAGAAAACTAGAATTTTTTTAGTTTAGAAACTGTACTTGCTTAACATTGGGCTTCATTTGCATATATCTTAAACAATTTTTTTGCTTTAATCCTTGGAAAGACCAGAATTCGATACTCTTTATGCAAGAAACATGTTTATAAACATAGCAAAATAAAAAGCTTTTACAGGCTAGCAGTTCCATTGAAAAAATTGCAAGGATATTTTTTCATGTAACTTTTAAAAGTTGTCTTTCAGATGCATGTATTTTTCTTGTATATTCGATACAGCATAACGCATTACTTTTCATAATTATGCTATGTGAGTGCTACAACTGAAATAAATATACATAGATACATTAACATGAATGAATAGAAGTAAAAATATGTATGTTTTGGTATGTATGCAGGTATGTATACCATATATTTTCCTTTTTGCTCTGCAGGCTGATCCAGTATTTTTGAAATAATATTGCTCCACGAACTTAATGCATCTTTTTCATATCCATCTGACCCTTCAACAGTAAGCTGAAAAGTTGTTTAAAAAATTAAATTTCGTCATTTAGTAACAGTGCCTATACAGTAAAATTCGAATATAATAAATGAGCTCTTGACGATTTTTTACTTATAATTAATAAATGAACTAGCCATATTTGATAAGTTTCACTTCAGATTATTAGATACAATGAATATATTTGGGGGTCCATTTATTTTGTCATTTCCGAAGTTCAATGCACGTTCAAAATTTGATGCATGCAGAAAACCTTATCTGAGTAAGTACTCTGCTATTTAGTAACCTCAAAAAATCAATAGAGCACATCCAGTCCTGACTTGACTATTTTCCATGTACCAATTACTAAATTGATTTCCCCCTTTAAATTAATTCATAAAAGCTTAGTCCTAACACAACAAATTCCGAGGGAGTTTATTAAAATCGATTTTTTAAATAAAAACATGTTTTGCAATGGCCAAATAGTTAAGATTACAGATTTCAAATGCTATAAGTATTTGATCCTATTCACTTTGGAAAAAATATGCATTATAAGTATAAAAAGGCATATATATAATTGACTAGAATTAAAAAAATAAAAAATTACGACCTTAAAAATGCAGTGAAACAAAGAAAAAGTACACTTTCAATTTTGAAGCTAGCAGTGGCTAGTAAAGAAAATAAACATTCCTCGATCAATCTCATAAAAACAAGCTTCAAGTGTTTCTCAATTACATTTTTGGCATATTAGCTTGTTAGGCAGCAATGTATTTTTGATTTTGTGCTAGTTGGCCAGCAACTCAAGAACTGACCTCTTGTAAAGAAATGAGTCGTTCAAACACTTTCGGGGCTATAGCGGCCACCATTTTCGAAGGACTTTCCCAGAGTCCCATGATCAGTACAGTAGCTTTAGAGAGCAACTTTTCAAGCATCTTTTCATTTTCCCACCAAATATTACTCGAAAATGGGATATTTTTCGAATTTTGGACGCATGCTTCAGCGTGCATGAGCCACGACTCCAAGGCCTAATATGAAATTGCACATACTGGAATGAAAGTGCATGTTAATATAAAGATCCATTGATCATGCCAGTTTTACAGTAAATTTAGACATGGTTTTAATAAATAATGCAACTTTCGCCAAAAAATACAAGTGATGTTGAAGTAAAACTTTACAATGGTCTACCAAACGAAAAAAAATGACAAATCTACACTGAGAAAATGATCAATTCTTTTAATACATATATATATACATATATGCATGTATGTATAATAAATTATTTAGTCACCTGAAAACTATATAGTCGAGAAGCTGGTAATGTATCCTCGCACCCTTTGAAAATTATAACTGCCAAATACTTACACAATATATTTGATCCACTCGGTAAGGTAATTTCTAATATTTCTGGTTCTACAGCGCTCATAACCGCACGAGCAATGGCAACCATAGATACTCCATTTAAATGGTTTGTGCAATTAATGAGCTGTATTTCTGCATCATCTTGACTTTTTGATGAGCTGAATGGAAATATGAAATGTATGTATCAGTATGTAGTGTATATAGTAAATAAACGTATGTGTGTGCTCAAGGCGTATCTATGCATGTATCATGTATGTATCTGTATGTATTTATTAGTATGCATGCATATATCAGTATGCGTAAATGTATCAGTACATTAATATGCATGAGATATTGATATAATAAGCATATATATGTGCATTTATGAGTATGTTTACATGTCGGTGCAAATATATGTAAATAGTCAAATGCATGATGCATGTATGTATATATGTATATATACGTTTTTCCGCTGAGTCCATTGAATAATGCTCTTTCCAAAATTTCTGCTGCACCTTGTTGAGATTCAAAATCCTGGGTTAAGCTCTTGGGTAATAACGGCAGAATTGGCAACTCTCGCCATTTCCTATTGATGAAAGTAGCAACACATAAAATCAACCAGATATTTACCGTTTCTTTCGATGATTCATGAAATGTAAAGCGAACAGCAAATATAGATATATAGAGCATAATTTATAAGTTATAAGTGTGCATAAATAACATTATTTTTAATATTTATAAATATACATACATATTTCTTATTATTAGGCCTATACTCAAATACAATACTATTCGTTTCATGGAAATTCGTATTTCATTCGATCTAGTCACGCATTGGTGTTCTGTTCAAATAAAGTATAACATGCTTTATAATATAACTTTTTTGACACCTGTGGATCAATATAATCCTAAAATTAAAAAAAAGAACTATCATTTGAAGATGTAGAGAAATAAATTTGAATGTGGTTTGTTTTAAGGACTAGTGTAATGAGGTGTAGCTTTCTAAACAAGCAATTACTCAGAAATTATTCTCAAAAATATAAATTAATCTCCAAACAAACAAAACCTAACTCTCTTTGTGACTTTTGACATATATACCTTATCATAGTAGTTCTAAACTGAAAAAATATGCGATGCCTTTGCGATAAAACATGTAATTTTTTCTGAAGCAAACAGAATGAACTTTTTTCATTTCATTATCTGCTTGTTTTATTTATAAAATTTTTCATCGCTCATTCAAGCAAACTTACCTAGTAGCACGCCAATATTGTCTTGCAAGACATACTGATGCCATCGAAACTTGTGTACGGGCATCTTTGCTCAATAATTTTGAATTTAATGCATTGCAGCAACTTGAAAGTGAAAGCAAAAGAGGGGCAGATAAAATCGGATCAGGAACTAGCAACGACCCTACATAAAAGAAAACAGCTCAAAATTGCGCATGTACATGTAACCGATGAAGTTTTAAATGCACATAAATTTCACTTAGTATATAAAGATTAGTTGTTGATACAGCAGCACAGAGAGGTAGTGACAAGAGAGAAAAGATAGGAAAAGTTAGAGTGAAATTTTAGATTCAACAAGGCAATGAGACTTTGACATAGAACTGTTTAATAAGCTTATTCTGTAACTGCATTTCCCTAAAAGAGCTCAAATACTATTTTTCATACCATACTAGTCTGCATCAATAAAATATGTACAACTAGGCATGGCTGGCAATATCTTACATAGCACAAAATGCGGTATTTACCTGGAGACATTAAGGGCACAACAGCGCGACACGTGTCGCCCAGAAATGGATGTAAAGACGGCACTTTAACCCCAGCACTTTCTCGTTCTAGGGTAAACATAGAGAACATTTTTGCCAATGTTTGTACACAAGGAGTAAACCATGATTGATTGCCATAACCATTCGCCAAAGCTCTTCCTTGGGAAAGTTCCATTATAGCTTGAAGAGAATTTACAAAGTAAATACTTGCACTCATAACACTTTGCTCGAAATTAAAACTCTCTTCATCTGGATGGTTAGTTTCGAAAACAATATTAGAAGACCAGTTTAGCGATGTGTTGGACAATGATAAAAGTAACATTTCCACAATTTGTAATGATGTGCTTTCTCCCTTGGCACTGCAACATGAAATATAAACCAGTGACTATTGATTGGAAAATATGATATTCTGTAAATGATGTGATTCAATTTTAATGAAAGCAAAAAAAATCATCAATTCATGGCCTTTTTTTACTAAATTTACATATTTATGCATGTAAGATTCCAGTGAAGAGTATATTCTTTATGATTTTCTGCCCACAATACATCACCAAGCATTAAATTAAATATAGTCCCATTTTAAATAAATGGGGCACTGTTGGGAAGAAATCAAATTATAAATCGTCCCCTGAAATGTTGATTGACCGGGACAAACTCTAAGTGAAAAAAAATGTTTGCTCTTGCATAAAAGGGAAGTTAAATTACTTTAACCTATTACAAATTTTGGTGAAAAATTATTTCTCCACAAGAGCCCATCATGAGCTTGATTAGGGTTAGGTTTAAGTTTTGCCTTTCCATAACCCTTCAAAATCCACTTTGAATATGAATTTTATTCTTGCGTTCTTTTTTTAACAATTTTGCCTAATTTATTATTTTTTCTGATGAAAAAGGTAATTTTTTAGTTCAGCGTGATGATTTAGATTTTGGAGCTTTTTTCAATCTAATTGGAAAAACTGTGTATATTTCATAGAGATTCTCAAAGAGTCGTAAACAAAAAATTCTGACCTATAATCAGTTTGTGAGGAAAAATCAATTTCAACTCATTTCTCTGCTGCACATTATTTATGTTGGTGTCATCAAGGCAACTAGTATAGACTTAAATATTTGTAAGAAATCAGTACATACGATGGTGTGACATTATTATTAGCGAAGAATACAACGAACCTTGCTACTAGGCGATTCAATCCATTTTCGCACATCTGGACTAGACCGAGCGACGTTTTCCGCAGGCTGAGAGCATCAGCAGACACTGATAGTCTAATGAAAATTTCAAGCATGGAAGTGAGATTTTCAATCATAGGTGATCGAGATTCGTCGTTCTTGGAAAGAGAAGTTATCTGCAAATTAAGTTCATGTCGAAATTTCTGAAATATGCTGATTTGGTCGTATAGAGTACCCGGGCTCGAGGTATCTCTGTCTCTTGAATATGAATCTACTTCATCCAGCAAATCAGTCACTTGAACAGGACATCGACAATTGAATGCGGCAGGCATCGCTTCCCAAGAATCACGCAGCACATTATGAATGGAAACAGTACTTTCATACAGAGGCTTCGATATCAAATAACCTTCAGGCTTCTTCTTCTTTCTCATAGCCACCCAGCAGTGTCAAATGGTGACTTCCCAATATTCAACAAAAATATAATTTGTGCACACATGCTAAAATCAACTATTTCAAAATATCACAACTCAAATAATGAGTTGTAAAATATGCAATTGAAAAGAAACGTAAAAGTGTGATGATGAGTTTGGAAGTAAAGTCAGAAATTTCCGCTTCCCATTCCTGCCAGTTAAGAATCGAACTGAGGGCATGACCTTGGATGAGAATGAAGTTTTCATGCAAAAAAGTAACTATAAAAGTTAGTCAAAAGCAGATTTCCACAGAATGAAGCAATTAAATCCGATGCATGAGGATTCATATATGCCTCCAATTTTCAAGGCTCAGCTTAAACAGTTTAATGTGTTCACCCATTTGTAAAAGTTTCAGCGAAAATTTATATATATGAAAAAATACATGCTTCAGTTAATTATATATCTTTTTGCATATATTTTTTATGGCAGTTCAAGAAAATTGGATTCATGGCTACAACCCCATGTTGATCCCTATCAGCTTCTTTCTCGAATGGAATTTTTCATTTTTAAAGTTGCAAAGGTTCCAATAAAAATTAATACTACAAGAATTTAAATTTGAAAAAAGAATCAGAGCAGGTCAAAAGTATTATTTAATTGAAAATGCTTAGAATGTGATGCCTGTGATAACTTGATGAAATGAAATCCACAAGTCTGAAAACGACACGTAAAATGTAAGTTGATATGCAAGTTTATTACTTAATTACACATTGCAAAGAATGATCTTCACAATAATCAAACAAATACTGTAAACAACTATAGTCCACTTAAGTCTTCATCAGCTGATATGGTGGAACATGTACTAATACAGTTCCAAACTGTTCCCCCCCAGGCTGAGGTCCTCGCCACTTGGACTACTCCAGCTTGAATGCAAGTAGTAAGTCTGTACATTCTTTTAAGTTAAATTTCAGTTCCCATGTATTATCTTCAGCTCCATGACCTTTCCAAGCTATAAGAAAATACATTTTACCTTTTATTTTCTTGGAATTGAGAATATCTTCCAATTCATATAATTCACCATTTTTATTGACCAATAAGGGAAGAGGTTATTTGTTCTGCTGACCAATCAGAGAAATTTATTTCTTCTTTGACAGCAGAGATGTATAAAATGCATTATGAATGTAACCAAAAAATTGAGGTAACTCCAGTCAAAGTGTTGCTGCATTAATTTGTTTCAGAATTTTGAAGGGACCAAAGTATTTTCAATCTAATTTTTGACATGGTCGTTTTGTAGAAACATTCTGTTGGTTTAAAAATACCAAACTGCCCACTTTGAAATTTATAGGTCTATGTTTTTGGTCTGCATAATTATTCATTTGAGTAACAGTCCTGTTAGGACTATGTTCATAGGGTTCTTACGTATAAATATTTTGAACATGCATAAGTCAGCCATTCCTATTTGGCAGTTTTTTGTTCTATATGGAAATTTGTTTTATATTTTGGTTGTTTCAAACTAAGGAACTACTTCAATTAGCTTATTCTTGTATCTATCTACCAATATACCTATTGTGCTCTGAGACTTCCAAACAGCCCTGTACATAATATATTGTTGTATTTCAGTTCTTATTTTTTGCTTGCTTGGGTTTTGTCCCAAATCTTTTGCTTATTTCAAATCTTGAAAGTTGCTCCTGATTGCTTCAAATCCCATTCCTGACCGTTCCTGACAAGTCCATTCCAATTGAAGTTTAGCTACCTGATGATTATCAGCAATTTTCAAAATAAATTGTTGAATTGTTTTTGGACATTTGGGAATCAATTCTGTATCTGTTAGGAAAATACAAACACAACAAATAACATAAAAACAGAAATAGTATTTGATATTAACCTACATGTGTTGCTGA